>CP139509.1:397226603-397288035 GCA_021014915.2 Artemisia tridentata subsp. tridentata | reverse complement strand
AAATGTAACAAACTTTCATAAAGTGTTTCAATCATCACATTTTGATGACGTGTCATACCTGATAGTCTGACACGTGGCACCATTTATAACGTGATACGTCATCAAAATGTGCAGATTGGAACACTTTATGAAAGTTCGTTACATTTACACAACTTTTTCAGAGTTCGCGTACCAAAACGAGACAATGAAGAAAGTTTGTTGCTATTCTATGACCAAAGCCCGATATAGATTCTATCGTAGTTTATTGTTCCTTCTGTATCTCGCCCATTTGTTCAAATTAAGACTGATTATCATGTAGTTGACATGTAAAACTTTTGTTATTGGTATTGGGCTCTAAATCACCTAGTTCGTACGTAACTAGAGTGCAACTTCGTGTTTAGCGTCTATCTGCAGTTAATAATTTTGGCGAAAGGTCTGGTTCGAGTTTTCCAGAAAATAATTGATCAAATTGGATGAACCCATCATCTGGTCATGCTAGATGATTACTGATCAGTTTTGGCTTGCATTTTTGGAATTGAATCAAAGGAGGGAAGTGGGGAACCATTTGGATACTGAGGTTATGTTAGAGCCTAAATTCACTTTGTACACCATCAAATTAATCTGTTTGGGATTGCTTATTTCAAGGTGCTTTTTGGATGAAACTAAAAGTACTTTTTTAACGTATACATCTAACATAAAACCCTTGATTATGGATTCAATTTGCAGTTTCTAACTAGCTATTCTTTGTTTGGGTCTAATTGCATTTTCTTTTTCAAAGCAAAAGAAAATATAAGAAAACATAAGCAACATTTTCTGGACTGCTTATTTTTAAGATACTTAAAGGTATGGAGTCACAACAGAGCCTGTTTGAATGGGCCTTGGACTTCAACAGGTCATGTAAATTGGGTTGTATTTGTTTTCACTGACTGCCCATTTTTTTATCCATGTGTGTCATTTACATACACAAGAGATCAAAGAATAGGATAGCCAATTGACACATAAAAATGAGTAATACAAGACCAAAGTATCGTGGGTATTAGCATTGCCTTGTACATTTAATTCTAGTAACTCGGCTTTGAATTTTTCTAACAGCACGCCCATAGTTTGAATTTTGGTCGCACCATCGAACCCTTAATCAGGGATGAGCTCGGGACCAATCCCGTCCCGATCCTGTCCCGAATTGATGCTCCCGAATTTTTCCCGAGCATGAAAAGTGTATCCCGGTACCGTACCGAACGGGATTTCGGTACCGGTACCGGTTCCGGGATTCGGTATCGGGAAATCGGTACGTATCGGGTTATTCCCGTTTTAGTTTAGATAAAAGTAAGGAGAAAAAGTTCTAGCCAACGAGGTTTATGGACACAGGCTCAAGGAGGTTATATTCTGTCTAAACTAAATAAGTTGTTTATATTTGTTTCTGTACGTAAAATTGTGCAAAATGATTTTGCCATGCATTCGATTAAGCTGTGACCAGAACTATATATTGTCATGCAAAGTTCATTATATTCTCATTCGATTAAGCTGTGACCAGAACATAGGTGCTAAAGGACATGGTCTCAAGTATATACCATCAAAATAATACCATCAAAATACATGTTTGCAGGTGGTCTCATGTATCATCAGTAATACCATCAAAATAAACAAACTAAATCATGTTCAACAAAACAATTAATCTTGTGCAACTCCCATCCCTTTTCCTTTAGCGTTTTGCTTGGCAATCTCTTCTTCTATATCTATACATACGACAAAAAAGTAGCAAAGTTAATAACTTAACAAACATTAGAAAAACACATTCAAGATAAGCTATTACCTTTTGCAACGTCGTCATCATTTAATAGATCGTCGATGTCATCTATTATAGCTTTTTTGGACTTTCTTACCCAATCTTGGGTACCTATCAATGCCTCAACTACGGCATAAGACAAGTTAGTCCTATATGGGTCAAGAACACGACCTCCCGTACTAAAAGCCGACTCCGATGCAACGGTAGTTATTTGAATTGCCAAAATATCTAAAAAATAATAAACACTTGTAAAACAATAATAACGTAAAACATAAGGAATAAAATCATCATAAAATGTAGTAAGTTACCTTTAGCCATTCGAGCTACTATTGGAAATCTTGGAGCATTTAATTTCCACCACTCGAGAATGTCAAAATCACTAGTAAATCTAATTCGCGGCTCATTTAGGTACCTAGTTAACTCGGTATCCATTTCAATGGAGTCGGAGTCTTCCAAATTCAAGAAATCATCCAAAAAGGCATTATCCCCAACATAGGAGTTACAAGATTGTTGATTCTTGGTTTTTTTTGATGAGTTTTTTGACACAACCGTGTCAAACTTTGTTTTCTATGTTTGAAACAAAACTCCCATCCTTTTCACAAATTCTTTCAACATCTCCCTTACCATGGAATTAAGAGCATCATTGGATAAAGAACTTTCACTAGACATGTTGTACTCCAACATCTTTTTGAACCCATGTGAAAGTAGATGTTGTTTCATAGTCGGGTCCAATATGGTGGCAAAATACATATAATCATTAAGCTCATCAAATTTCCCCCAATACTTGTTAAATTTTTTAACCATATCATCAACTATATGACAAAACTCAGGTTTAGTCGCCCAATAACGAAGATGTTTGTCTATATCTAGAATTTCTCTATAAAAGAGATGTGCTAAGGGCTTTGAAGATGAGGAAATTAGTTCGGTTTTAACTTTGAATTTTTCTAGAAATTCAACAATGCCTTCACACACGCCAAAGTCCGAATGTTCCGGCACTCTCTCAAGATCACGATAATAACAATCATCAACAAGTTCATATTTGAAAAACACTTCCCTTAACGAGCATGCAATCTTTAACATATCATGCCTGGAATTCCATCTAGTAGGACATTCACTACACAAAAACTTATTTGATTCAAGGTTAACTTCGTTCATGCAACTTTTGAAATTGTTTATCCTTTGTGATGAATACCTAATATATTTAACCGCATTTGCTACACATTCCACATGATAATTCTTTTCCTTTAAACCTTCTCTAACAATAAGATTTAGAATATGATTCATGCATGTAATATGAAAATGCTTCCCTTCATCATATATTTTAGCATTAGGCAACTTTTTAATCAAATGATTTAGTGCCTTATCATTACTTGGTGCATTGTCTATAGTCATAGTCATCACATTCTTAATACCCCAACCAACAATACATTTAAGCAAATCACTACTAATATCCTCCGATTTATGACTATGAATGGGTCTAAAGTTAATAATCCGTTTGTGCATATTCCAATCGTCGTCAATAAAATGGGCCGTGACAACCATATAGTTTGTTTTCTTACAACTACTTGTCCATGTATCGGTGTTCAAGTGAACCGTAGTGGTTGGTTTTGTAAGATAAGTTGACAACTTGCTTCTTTCATCTAGGTAATACTTTGAAACATCCCTAGATAACTTATGTCTATATGGCAACACAAATCTTCCATTACACGCCTTAGTATATTCAACAAAAACCTCATGTTCAACAAACTTAAAAGGTAACTCAGCAACAACAAACATGTTAATCAATGCTTTTTTTATCCTACTTTCATCATGTTTCCAAGTTTGTAAACTACTAGTACCTTCACCACTAAGATTTTTTTTAAACTCTAAGTGAGTTTGTTGTTGATCTTGGTTTTTGGGGACATACTTAGGATTAGAAGGACAAGGATAATGTCTACGAAGACCGGACGTACCGCTTAGGCCATTTGCCGCTAGAGTCTTATTGCAATACTTGCACAACGCCCTTCTTGACCCATCCTTCTTCACTCTAACCGGATCAAAATGTTCCCAAATCGAAGCCCTCTCCTTATTTGTTTTTTCATAAATTTCATACTCTTCTTCTTTGTCATCATCTCTTTTTCTTTTGCTACTTTGAGCATTTGGAGCTTTTGTAACAACAACCGAGGGTTCACTATCATAACCCGAATCCAATTCATCAACATTTATTATTGGGGTTTCTTCAACAAATGTGTCATTTTCCTACATAAAATCAATGTGAATCAAAACCAAATTAGAACTAATTTTTGCAATAAATGAGTAGCAAAGGTTATAAAACATGCAATTCTATAGCAAGTATAAAAACGTAAGTCTATACAGAAAAAAAATACGTGAATACAAACACATAAAAACATATACAGTACATTCTCATAATTGTTTTATAGTTTGCCTCGTAACGTTAGTTTTAATTATACAACGATCATACTTTAGCTAATGCTAAACCCATTATAGACGTTGAATTCTCGGTCTTTTACTTCTTCTTCTTCTTTTTATAATAATTGACTTACGTTTTAATGTTTATTTAATAGGAAATCAATGACATCGAATCCAGCTATGATAAATTAATATTTTTTGCGTATTGCTTTTTTATCATGTTAAGTCACACAAGTTGTAGCCAGATCAAGAATCATTATTTAAACTGAATGGACGTATAACAGACTCAAGACAACCCGAACATCCAAGATGAAAACTACATGACACAATAAAATAATGAACGATTGGTGTTACTAACATACCTCCATACTTTTTCAATGATAAAGATTGAGATGACTTGTGTGATTGATAATAAATTAGGGTTTAATTTTTTGGAAGATTTTGTGAAAGAACTTTGGTGGTTATTTGTTAGTAACAATAGGGTTTTTTTTTTTTTTTTACCTTTGGTTTGCTTGTTGGATGAAACAAATGGGTGTTTGGATAACACAATTTATTAAAAAACATGGAATATTCTAATTTCGGTACCAAATCGGGATTTCCTGAATAATTCCCGTCCCGAACCCGAAATGTCCCAATTTTTTTTGGCCTCATTTAGTAGTCCCGGTACCGTACCGTATATCGAGACTCGGTACGGTTTCGGGACGGGATCGGGACGGTTTCGGGATTCGGTTCGATATGCTCATCCCTAAATGGAGCATATGCCGCTCCATCGAACCCTTAATGTGGTCTCAGTCTAATTTTTAGGTCAACTACTTGGCGTACAACATAGGATACCAACACGAAATTATTGTATGGGTTAATGAGTTAATCTAACTATGCATCTACTAAGAAAACATCTTATCGCTTAAACACTAATCTCTTCTTTGATTTTGATTTATTACTATTGAAAGCAAATCAAAACGTAATAATTGCAATTATTATTCTTTTTGTCTCCAAATTAAGAGGCAAAAATTGAAATGATTTTAACAACTTTGTTTAGTGAAAGAAGTTGTTGCTTCTTGGTATTTCCTCATTTAGTTTATGTACCTTTAATTGCCATATGTAGAAAGTGGGGTTTATGCAACTTACAAAATAAAGAAAAAGGTAGTTGACTAATGTAGTAAATCAAAACAATTTGCATCTTCTTATCTTAAGTTATCATATCCAAAGTATTGGCCATTTTGTCCGACTTAATACAGGAGATGTGTCATACACAATTAATCATTGTCTTGTAAAAAGATGTAAACTATCGAGAAAAATATTTCAATTATTTCGACTAATGTTGGTGATTAAGAAATATGGAATTGGATGAAACTGTGTCATTCAGTTTTGGTTTGATTTGATTTTGTTCTATATTTTTCTAAGTTTTCTATTGTAATAACTAATAAACAGGACTTATTTGAGTTACTCATTATCGGGGACTAACGATGCAACACGTCGAGAATTTTAAGGATTTTTTCAGCAAAAAAACATATTATTTCCAGAATTAATTTTTAAAAATAGTCCTTGGGTTAACAGTTGTCATATGCAATTTAGTCACTAAGGTGTAAATATTTTTGCATGCTAGGTCCTTCGGGGACTAACGATGCAACACGCCGAGAATTTTAGGGACTTTTTCCGTAATAAACATATTGTTTCCAGAATTAGTTTTCAAAAATAGTCATTTGGTTTATCGATCTTTTTCAAATTTAGTCCTTAATGACTAACTTTCAAACAAGATTTAGCACCGCATTCCCGCAGCAACGCGCGGGTCCTCTCACTCGTTATAACTATTTTATCTCTATACTATATATACACACATACGCATGCACATAACGCGGCGCTGACCAAAACACATACGCACATATATGTGCGTACTGATGCTATTGTGCGTGCATGTCGGACAACAATTTATCTTTCGATGTCCTTTTTATGTTGACTATTAGCATGTTGTTTGTTATAGCATGTTGAATCTATTCGAACAACTAATTTGAAATTGTTTAAGGCTGAAATGAATTACATGGTTAGGACATCCGTACCATCTGAAGTGATTCTAATACCCCTTTAATTATTATTATTTTTTTAATTATTATAATTTATAATTTATTTTAAAATTACAAATCAGAAAGAATATAACAAAAAATATTAAATTTGATCAGAAATACGGAACATAAACTAAAAGAATAAAAATAAAATAAAAAATAAAATAAAATAAACTGATAAAATATTGTCTTATACTGTTAATAGAGAAAGTAAAAAGTGAGTCAGAATCTGACTACCACATCTTACAGCTAAGAGGCGGATATAAAGTCAGAATCTGAATGAAATAATGTTGTTTATTTTTTTTATAATTATTTGAATTGTTTAAGTTGTTCTTTTTTTTAAAGTATATATTAAACCATAATAATTTGATGAATAAGTAGCGTAAATGTATCTTTGAAGATGAATATTAGAAAGTAAGAAAAAAAAAAAAAAAAAAAAAAAAGCACAATCTTGAAATTCACAAGCACACGGTTTCGGTTCACCCTTGTCAACAAACGTGTCACGGTTAACACTTTGATTATCTTATCTTATTATTTTATCGATTGGTATCTAAATTTTAACTGGTGCCAAGTTGGGACTGGACAAATTATTAATTTTATCGAGATTATTAATTTATAAAAGTTGTTTTTTTTATTTTTTTTTTTTTTTGGGTAAGCCATTAATACGAGTTTGATGAAATGTTAATTAACATTTTAATCAAACTTATGTTTGTAATATATATATATATATATATATATATATATATATATATATATATATATTTATATATATATATATCCAAGATCAAATCCTAATTCCGTCGATAAATCTCAAGGTTTTTCCAACTACCCTCCACAATCCCAGCCATCTCCATCTGATCAGCAAAATTTCTTTAATTGTGAAGATCCGTCGGGAGATGATTCACTTTGTGAACGATGTTTTTGCAAGAATTGTGGGTTTACTCATGAACTTGGTATATGTTGCACTTCTGAAATCGAAAATACATTTACTTATCCAAATTTTCAAAACGATTTCAGCTCCCCTCCTCAGGATTCATTTGGGCAAGATCTGTGCTATCAAAACTTCAACGATACATCATTTCAGAATGTACCAAATGATCTTTGTGCAAATTGTGGAGGTCCTCACCAAAGTTTTGATTGTCAAGCAAGTAATATGCTTGTCTATGAGCAGGTTTCGTGTAAGGATCAAAATTTCGGTTATGACCAGTATCCATATACTTCTATGAATCAACCACAACAATCATATTGTTATGAATACTGTGGAGGTCCGCATTATGATTCCGATTGTCAAACGAGGAACTCGCTTGTCTATGAGCATGGCCCTTGTGACAATTATGACTATTCTTATCATGACCAACCTCCACAGTATCAAACGATTCAACCTCAGCCTCAGCCATCTCCTCAGGATTTGGCTTTCAAAGATGTATTCCAAGAATTTCAAGATGTGAGGAAT
This sequence comes from Artemisia tridentata subsp. tridentata, assembly GCA_021014915.2. Taxonomy (NCBI): domain Eukaryota; kingdom Viridiplantae; phylum Streptophyta; class Magnoliopsida; order Asterales; family Asteraceae; genus Artemisia; species Artemisia tridentata. The sequence continues at coordinate 397,280,351 of CP139509.1, read as the reverse complement.
GCACTTAATGATTTGGCTGTTAAACATACCTAAGAAGATCGTCATGGTAAATCTATGGAAGATTTACTCGCCGAAGAACGAGCAACACAAAGGCTTTTCTTATTTAATAAGGCTGTCATTCTCGATGACGAAGAGGAGGACGACGAGGAGAGTGCTATTCCTTTAAACGATATCATTTCTCAACTCCCTCAGTCTATTGCAATCACATCATTCTTTCCAACTTTGAACTCCGAAGACTCTCTTATTATGGGGGATGAGCATCTTATCACTATTCCTGAAAAGGAATTGGACGAATTCATAAAGTCTAGTGCTGAGAACCTTATCCCAATCCTAAGTGAGTCTGAGGATATATCAGACAATGAATGTGATTTGTCTATTTGTGATGATTATCCTCTTGACATTGAGGATGATTTTTCCGGGATTTTCTCTAACCCTCTTTTCAAGTCCAATGATGATTTTTCCTCTAGTGATGACGAATCACTTTCTGATGAGGACGTTCCAAATGAAAGTCTCAAAGTCTATTCGAATTCTCTTTTTGAATTTGATGACGAGTACTTTTCAAGCAACGTAAATCCTCTTTTTGATGAAGTGTTAGAGAACGATGAGGTCAAGGACTCTATTATTTCTAATCTTGATGATATGACCTCAAATATCAATCCCGAGATTCAAAAGGACATTCTTTCTCCGATATATGTGACATTTCCGTCTGAGGATCGCCATTATATTGACTTCACATATGTCGTTCGAGTTTTTCTACCTTTCTGTGCTTATAAGGTAGCTTGTCCTTTCCTTCGCACGTTTGGGAGTGAAGACACCATTTTTGACCCCGGCATCTCAATTTATCATTCTTTTGAGCCGGATGTATCTCATCGGAGTGGAACTTTCAAGAACTTTAATGTTTATCCAAACATATTGAATGAAAGTCCGATGGAGATTTTCTCTTCCACATGCTTCCCCAAGAACAAATGAATTCGGGGTCGAGTCAAGCTAGTGACTCGGTTAACAAAAACATTAGCACCTCATGGGTGACAACCCATGTTTCTGACTTCTTTCTATTTTCTGACACTAAGTGTGGGGGGATTCCTCTACTGTGCTTTGTTTTGTGTGTTGTTTGCTCTTGTTTGCAGGTTTCCCTTAGATCGTGATGATTGATGCGCCTGTTTTCAATCCAGCCGCCCAATATCCGATCTTTTTGCTAATGATTATCTAGGGATATCTTTTTAATCCTGTTTGTGAAAAAGAGAGATTTCTGTCACACACTTGGCTATTATTATTACCTTTTTACGTTCTAAGTGTCGGCATAATAGCCGGTACTTTGAATATTGAGGGCAATATTCAATTCTAAGTGTGGGGGGGAATTCTCGCGAATTTTGTCACATTTGTACCTTCTAGTGCCCTAGTACCCCCGTTTTTGACCAAAATTTTTTTTTTTTTTTGTTTTTTTTTGTTTTTGTTTTTGTTTTTGTTTTTGTTTTTGTTTTTGAATAAGAAATTGCATGAAAAAGAAGTGCTTTGCATAAAAAAAAAAAAAAAAAAGTGTTTAGTCTTGATTAGGTTAGAACAAGGGGAATCCCGACTCTGCCAGAGTGTTGATCTGGCTGCTTCCTTAACGATTAGACTAAGGTTTTACGATTTGTGCAAATGAAAATGCTAAGCGTAGAATAGTTGGTTTTCTTTAGAGCTTATATAAGTAATCTATGGCTTTTCCTCCCAGGAGATAACTAATCTGACTTAATAAGTGCTTATTTTCAAACATTTGAACACACAAAAATCATTTTTTTATACGATTTTGAAAAATACTAGTTCAAAGCTTTATTTAAACTTCGGAACAAGCATATGTCATAGTAATGCAAAATGAAAGTGAGACGTTGCTTGAAAGTTGCAAAAGTTAAGTAATAAATGTATGTGCTAAAAAAGCTACGGTTCAAGATCGGCCCTTGGATCCTTATTTCCGGAAGGCGTTTAGGTCTTGGCTACCCTCTTACACCGGCCCTTGGACCTCTAATTCAGGAATGTGTGAGGTCTTGGTCTAACACCCTTGGATCCTCATTTCAGGAATGTTTAGAGTCTTGGAACTCTCCGTTGTAACGGCCCTTGGATCCTTTATTCCGGAAGGTGTAAGGTCTTGGTTCCCGTGAAACTTCGTTAGTTTATGTTGCACAAGTAAAAAAAAATGTATGTGTTGAATAAAGTTTTGAAACTTGCTTGTTGTAAATTTTAAATCTATCTTTCAACTAGTATTAGTCAAAATCTTATAAAAAACGTCGATTTTTGTGATCAAAATTTTGAAAATCAAGCACATTCACCTAACTTGAATAAATATGGGAGTGAAAAGTTAAGTCTCGGCTTACATAGATTATTAGTATAAGTAGTGTTAGCATTTTACAAAAACATTTGCACATTGAGTTTAAGCTTAGTTGGGAGTATAAAAAAGAGGATGACGATTACAATTCCCTGGAGACACCCATTTTGTGTGAATCCCGTTCCATGATACCATTTTTGAAAATCAAGCATGTTATTTATTTTTGTTTGTTCTAGTTTAAATTTCTTGCATCAAATAAAAAGTCAAAACGGGGTATGCTTGGTATTCTTTTGATCCTTTCATTACTTTATATGATCGAATTGCTAGGGACTAGCAATTGATAGTGTGGGGGGATGATGAGTGCCTATTTACTCATCATTTTAGGCCCATATTATACATAAAAAATACTAAAAATGGCCAAATATACCAAATATTACTGCAGATATCATTGGTTTGTGTTTTTATGTGTTTCAGGTACAAAAGGATTGAAAACAGGGCAAAATCAAACAAAACCGAGCTCGAGATTGGAAAGTCGTGAAGAACCGAAGCCGGGAAAGGAATTTCAAGTTTGGACCAAGATATTGCTCAAGTGTCAAAAGTCAACCCTCAAGATAATCCAAATGTCAAGTTTGGTCCCTGGATTTTCAGAAATGGCAGTTTTGGTCCCTAAGCTAAAACCTAATTCCAAATTTAATCCTAAACTAACCAACCCTTTTACCCTAAAAATAAAACCCAAAGCCCAATCCCAAAATAACACAACCCAACCCACATCCCGTCCTTTGTAGTTAAATACCATGGTCAACACAGTCAATCCTTCCTTCCCAAAACCACTTGCCCGCAAAAAACCAAAACCACGCTTCTCCCTGACAAAACCGCCACCACTCCATGCTTTTTCACTGCTACACGCCTTCCCCCCCCTCACTTAGCTAATTCCTATGTACCTTTTCACGTGAGTCCAAGCCAAGCTGGAAATCCACTTAGACTATTTTCCCGCCAAAACTGAATTAAGGGCTGAGATTAATGGGAAGCCAATCCAACTGCTGGGATTTGTCAAAGGAGCTGAGAGAAGCTTTTGGAAGTATAAAAAGCCCCCACTCACACAAAAATGGAGTAGTAGATTTTAGTTATTAAACTAGGAGTAGAATAATTATAGTAGTCGTTTTAGTATTTTTAATATGTAATCAGTTTCTATTTAAGTTTTTAAGTTTAATTCAAGTTCATTGAAGCTTATTTGTACTTAATTTAATCAGCATTGTTTCAATTTCAAGTTTAATCAAATTTCAAGTTTCCAGTGAAGTCAGTGATTCAAATTAGTTGTTGTTTGATCCTTAAAAGCTCCTTGTTCTATTCCATTTAGCTCATACAAATGCCTTCTAGCTTATTGTAAGTTTCCTTTCTCCTTTAAACTGCTTTAATTTCAAATTGCCAAAAAGTCAATGTAAGTCAATATCACTGTTCACTAGCTTATTTCCATGCTTTTTTAATTGTTTTCAGCTTGTTTGACCTAGATATGGGTATTGAAACTTAATTTGGTAGGTCTTACTAGGTTATGCTTATTTTGCCTTAAAAAGCTCAAAAAGTCATAAAACAGTCAAATTATGCCTAACTTATTTAGTGCTTATTTAGAGAGGAAAGTTTGTTCATTAGGTCCAATTGAGTCAGTAGATTAGTGTTGTACCTAGAATTAAGCTTTAATCAATCTGCTCCATTGTAAAATCTCAAAACAGCCCCCATTAAGGGCTGTTTGGCATTGGGTCAAAACGGGTAAATCTGAGTTGTCACTGTTCATTTGCCATTTTAGTTAGGTTAGTCTAGGATAAAATGATTGAGATTATCAGTTTGTAGTGTGTGATAGGTTGTTTTTAAGTATTTTTAGTGTTAATTGGATTTTTCAAAATTTAAGGTATATAACTGTCAAATTAGCTTATTACAGCTATAAGCTATATTGATGCTAGCTTTTACTATTTTTTTTTAGTTCATTAGGTCAAAATTAAATAGCAATCAATTCCCTTAAGGACTTAGTTTAAGATTAGCCAAATTCAGTCCATTAGATAATAGCAGACTGCATATGTGAAAATTCCATTTGCAGCCTTTCTTTTTGATTTTTAATTTCTTCAAAATAAGTTGTTTTAAGCTATAACTTTGCACAATTAGATTTGGCTGGCTTGTCTATCTATTGCCATTTTTTCTAGATTTTTAAGATTTTATTTGGATAGCTTTTTCATAGCTTAAAATCTGCCTCAGTTTTGTCCTGCATAAGCACATTTTCTTCAGATCAGCTGTAGTTTTTCATTTTTCATTTCTTCATTATAATCCCTTTTAAGCTCAAACTTAGTACTGATAATCTTGGGTTGCTAGTGCACTTACTCTACATTTTTCTGAATTTTTCTATTAGCTTTTTAATAGCTTTTTATCAGCTGCAAATTCTGCATTTTTTTCATAATTGTGCCTCAGATCAGCTGATGTTTTTCATTTTTAATTTGTTCAATATAAGTTAGTATAAGCTAAAATTTGGTACAGAGAATATTGGGCTGCTTATCTAGTTGTCCCATAATTTTTGTGATTTTTTTATCAGCTTTTCACTAGCTTTTTAGTAGCTTAAAATGCCCTATTTTTGCCCTGCACCTTAGCACATCAGTAGCCTCATATGGCTTTTTGAGCTTATTGCTTTTGATAATTGCTTATTCTTAGATTATTGGTTAATATAGATTGTGCTTAGTTAGATTTAGCTTTTTCAGTTTTAACTTAGCTTATAAATAGCTTAACAGTCCTTTTGCTTTATAGCTTGCTTTATATATTTGCTTTATATGCTTATTAAGTTTAGCATAGAAATCCAAAATCTTTCCATTTTCACTATTCATCACACACAATCACGAATCGAGATCACATAATTCCATTCAATCCTTCGTTGGGGATAACGACTCGGGTTTCATATTTCCTTTGTAAATCCTTGATAAAAAAAATACATGTTGATTCTTTCGAATCATTGGAGAAAACCTGGTTTGTTTACCTAAGGAGAAGAGAGTTGTTGTGTTCACACGAGCACCACCCAAAGAATTTGATGCACCGTTCATGAGGTACTCTACACTTTGTGGTGTGGAAGGTATAAAAGCCTGGGATACTCAGCTTAATATGGAGTATGGTGACAACTACATTACGGAAGATATGCTCGGTAAGCTTGGTTTCGTTCGAATTGACTATGAGGATTATGGTAGAAAGATGGTGAGAGATGTCAGTGTCAACATTCATGGTCACATTTTCAAAGTTGATTTTGTTGTTTTAGAATATAGGAATGCTGATGAACCGGAAGTTGTGTTTGGTAGAGATTTTATGGTTAAAACTAAGTGTAGGATTGATTTTGCACTAGGAGAGATGAGGATTGATGTAGATGATATGGTAGAAGAGAAGGTAGGAAAAGGAGTGATTGTTAAAATGGGAAAAGCGAATAGAAAGAAAACACCACTTAACAAACTTACCTAACCCTCCACCCTTAAGAATGAAAGTTCTTCATCATCTAAATCATCACCTAAATCACCACAAATTGTTAAACCGTTAACTCAAGAGCAAAAGGAAGCGATTTTGGAAAACTTGGAGATGAAGTTTAATGAGCTTATGGAGGAGAAGCCGGTTATTGATGTGTTGAATAATTACATGACCTATCGTAAGAAGTTGGATGCAGTTATGATGGCAAGGGCTAGGTTAGAAGATAAGAATTTTGATGAGATTGCAAGAGAGAGAATAGTTGAGAATGGGTTGCCTAAGAAGATGAGCAATCCAGGAAATTTTGTGTTGCCGATTAAAGTGAATGGGACAGATGCGATGTATGCATTGGCCGACACGGGGTCAAGTGTGAATGTAATGCCGTATCCATTGTATAGGAGATTAGGACTTGCAAATCCTCAACCAAATCAATATAATCTTACTATGGCCGATAATTCACGAGCAAAGGCAATGGGAGAAGTAAAGAATGTTAGAGTCCAAGTAGGGTATCAAGCCTTTTTGGCGGATTTTCTAGCACTTAACATTCCGGTGGATAAGGAGTTACCATTGTTGTTAGGTAGACCGTTTTTGAGAACATGTGGAGCTATTTTAGATATGGGGCGAGGTACTATGACTATTAATGATGGAATCTTGAAGCATACGTATTATCCCTAACCTAGAGGAAAGATTGTTAAGGAAGTTCATGAAGAAGAAGAAGAAGAAGACCACTTGGGTTGTTTTGAAGTGGGTAGAGATGAAGAAGGGAGGCCTAAATATGGGCCGGTTGCTCCGAGTTACTTTGACATTGAAGATGAGATGGAAAGAGCTCTAGCTATGGAGGCTTTCTATAACCCTTTTAAAAATGTTTTTGTTTTTAACAAGCTGACATATTTTATTGGATCTTTACCGGTCCAACTAAAGAATTTGGAATGGGGACCCGAAGGTTCTAGTGTTTACAAGAAGGAAGAAGGAGACAGAGATTGGCATGTGAAGTTTGATATAGTTTGTCCGGAAGGAAGAAACTTTGCAAGGAGATTTAAAACGCAAAAGACTAACCAAAAATTGTCCGGGAAGTTTCAAAATGAAGACATATTGAGGCAAGAGTATTTTCAAGGATGAAAGATTCAAGTGAACAAGTTTGAAGAATAAGCACAAGGCTTGTGCAAGTTATTTGTTTGTTTTCTTTTTAATACTTATGCATTTTGAGCATTTTTTAATGTTTGCATTTAAGTTTAAGTTTAAGTTAAGACTTTTGTTTCTTTTTATGAAATTATGATGTTATGTTTTTAGTTAAGATTTTTTTTTAGAGTTAGTTTTGTTGAGATTAGTAGAGATAGATTTTGGACAACAAGTTGGTAGACTAGTGTGGTGGAGTATTTTTATACACAAGAGAAAGTATTTTTGAAGAGTAAAAACACTTCCACTTGATCTCACAAGTATCATCAAGTGCTGGCAAGTAGAAAAGTGAAGTTTTTGCAAAAACTTAATCCGAATCGGTTGGATCAAATACTGATCGGATGGAGTGATATATATAAACTCAGAATTTCAAAAATCACAAAAACTCACACACACACAATCCACCAAGCTTGGGATTCAAAAATTCAACCATTAGGAGATAATTAAGAGTTGCAGGAGAGTTCAAGGATCATCCATGGCACCAAAACAAGTAAGTAACATCATCAATTTGTGTTAATTAGGTTTTAATTCGGATTAATTGAATTAGGTCAAAATTTGGGTATTTTTGATATAGTTCAAATTAAGATGTAATTTTTCTGGAAGAGATGGGTAAATGATAGAGGAATAGATTGCAAAAAGAATTAGATTGATTGATTAAGTTTTGAGGAAGAATTGATTGATTGAATTTTCGGATTGAATTGGGTCAAAACTTTGAATCGATTTAGGTTGCAATTGATGATTCCCAGATGCTATTTAGTTGATAATTAGTGATGTTATGATGGTACATTGTGAGTTAGAACACAAATTGAGGAGTTTTGATTTTGTAGTGTTCTTGTGTTCTAGGATTGATTGAGAAATCATGTGGATATGATATGGATTGTTATAGGGATGAATGGGATATGTAGAAACCACTATAATTGATCAAATGCAGGATAGGAAAGAGTAGGAATTGATAGAATTGATTTTGAGTCGAAAGAGAAAAAAAATTTCTCACAGAAAGCCCCAACCGATTCGGTTGCGGGCCAGAACCGATCGATTGGGCAGAGTAATTTACTCCATCCGATCGGATGGAGGGCTCGGTAAATGGAAATAAAAATTTTCGAAAATGATTTTTTTTTTTGTTTTTTTTGTTTTTACTTCTAAATCATGTAGCCTTGGTTCTTATGCTCTTACACTAACAAATAATTGTGTTTTCTACAGAGTTTTGTTGCAGGTAGTTCACGTTCATCACGTGTGAGTGTTAACCCAATTGTGATCAAATATGTCAAAAGAAATGCGAAGAGTAAGGTCACATATACTCTTAATCCGGAGAGTAATGAAAATTTGAAGTTTAGCAAGTTAAGGAAGGAGGAAAAGCACGCTTTTCGTGAGCCGTTGTCAAAGCTACAGGTTCGAAAGATTGCTAAGCCAAGGTTAGTTGATTGGGATTTATTTGTGGATTATGAGTGTGAGAATGAGTTGAGAAATATGATGAGGATGTCGTATGTGTATGAGGGTGATGGTGATAGTTTTGAAGATTTGTCGTGGGAGAGAGCGTTTAGTATTTATGAGAATGTTAATCGTGAATGGTGTTTGGAGTTTTTCTCTACATTTTATTTTGAAAGGAAGGTTGTTGATGTTATGGGAGATGTATGTATATGGTTTAGGCTTTGCGAAAATGAGCATGCCTACACGTTGCCAGAGTTTGTAGTTGCTTTAGGATTGTATGAGCAAGAGGAGATTGAGCATCGTGTGTTTGCACCTCATTTTGTGAGGTTGGTAAGGAACCACAATGATTATGAAGGTATAGCAGAGTATTGGAACCGAGTTGGTGATCCGGGTTGCAATAGAAGGAACTCGTCCAGGTTAAGGAATCCTATTATGAAGATTTTACAAAAATTGATCGCGTGGGGAGTTTTACACAGGACGGGGAGTCGAGATAAGTGCAATCAACCGGATTTGTGGTTAATGAAATTGTTGGAGGAAGACAAGAATGGGAACGCGGCTTGGATTATAGCCGAATATCTTTCAAGAAGGGCACCAGGAATTAAGGATAATAGTGAGATTTGTGGAGGTCACTATGTGACCGCATTGGCAAGAAATTTGGGTTATTTTGAAGATGAGGAATTGGTGAAATGTTCAGAGCCAACGGAAAGTGAAACGTGGGACGTGTGGATGGGGGGGGGGGATTGGAACAAGGAGTTAAACGAGATAGAGCGTAGGGACGTGTGGAGAGATTATGTGATGATGAGGCAGAATTACAATTTTGAGTAGAATTACAATTTTGATTACTCCATGCCGATGCTCCAACATGTGGCTAGTGAAGCCAATTATGAGGTACCTCCCTACAACCCACCAAACGTTCCACCCTACCCGTTACAGTATGACCCATATCCTGGCCAATATCCTTACCCATATCCTGGGTACGCACCATTTCCTGAACCAGTGCCGGTTTATGGAAGAGTTCCTAATGTTGGAGGTTCGAGTTATGATGTGGGTGGATCTTCATTAGGTGTTGGAAGAAAGAGGCAAAAAGTTTATACAGTTTTTAAAGGAGAAGAAAATTATGAGGAAGTAGAAGAAGAGGAGGATGAGGAGAGTGAAGATGAAAGAATTCATCCTGATGGCATGGATCACGATGATGAATGATCATCGGTGATTTGGTTTGTGATGTTTGTATTTTCAAAACAATGATTGGTCGAACATTTTCTATTTCTATGTTCTTAACTTAATTTTTTTTAGGATTAATTATTTATGGTTTAATTTTAATTACTTCTATTTTGTTTTAGTATTTTTGTTTGTTTTTTAGTTTGTTTCTTATATTTTTGCAGTTTTTGCAGGGGAGAAGTACCTGAAGCTTATTGTTGATCAATACTTGGAGTTGGAAGAATTCATTTGCTTATTTATGATCAAATATGCGTATGCGTATTTTCCCTGGTAGTACCTTTTTAACTAAAATTTTCCCATTTCCTTTACTTTGAAGTTCATTTTTATTACTTTGAGGACAATGCAAAACTTAAGTGTGGGCGAGCAAAACTCAAGTGTGGGGGAATTTGATAACGTTCAAAATGAACATGTTTTTAGTTACGTTATCAGTAGTTTTGTGCACTATATTTGGTTATATTTGTGTGTATTTGTTACTAAATCGTGAAAAAGTGTATATGCAAGTGAATGTAGCCAAGTACAGGAAAAGATGACAAAAAGATGAAGAATTGAAGTAATTATGCACATTGGAAGATTCCCGAGACTAAAACGAGAGAGAAACCACACGAGAACTCAAGGATTTGATAATTTCGAGATTTCTACATTCAAATATCAAGAAAAGATCGAGTTCTACGAAAGAAATTAGTGCCACAACCAAGGATAAAGCTCGCAACAAGAAAAGAAAAGAAAAATCAAAAGTTGTGTGTGGCAGAAGGCCCCATCCGATTCGGATGTGGAAAGCTAAGATTTACCGAGAGTTCCAACCGATCGGTTGGAGCCTAATACCGATCGGTTGGATGAAGAGTGTTGGGAATTATCACAAGACAAGAGAAGACTTAATGGAAGATCATAATTAAGTCTGGTGGACAACAGAATTAAGTCTGTTAGTATTGTTAGTTAAGTCTGGTCAATGTTAAGTCTGGTCGTTTAGTGTTAAGTCTGGTAGAGTAATTGTAAAGTTAAGTCTGTTTGACTTTAGTCATTAAGTCTGGTCATGATATTATAGAAGTCGGTTAGCTATAAGTTAGGAAAGGATTTGAACTTATCTTTGGAGAAGATACGTAAATCCTTATACAAGTTTTGTATCTAGGGTTTCCTTGGTGTATAAAAGGAACCCTAACACATTAGTTTAGAGATAACGACGAAGATTGTAATTCAATAAACAATTAGTAATACGAAGTTAGTTATTGTTTCATTGTGTTCTTCATAGTTGAGTGTTTAGATTCCGCATAAACATTCAATTCGTATTAGAGTCTCACTTAGATTGATTTGATTTATTCAAGTCGTCTAACTAAGTTGTTAAGGCTACTTAGAGATCCATAGTTTGTGTGGACCAACAAGTGGTATCAGAGCCTAAAGAGACTCTGAGTTTGAAGAAACACAACATCCAAACCCTAAATTCATTCACCTAAACCCTGCAACATGTCTAGCTTAGAAAATCCCAGTAAGAATAATGATTTCTCAGTTCACAACAGTGATGATGAAAAATCCGTCCATGATGAAGAAAAACCTGAAACAAGCACATCTAAACAACCACAACCCATTTCTGCAACAACAACCATATCCAACATAAAACTCCCAATCCTAAAAAGAGAAGAATATGACATCTGAGCTATGGAGATGGAACACTATCTGGAGTATATTGACAGCGAAGTCTGGAAGGTCATACAGAATGGAAATTCGAAGAAAAGGATTTCACAAGGAACAGATGGAGTAATTAGGGTATTATCACCAGTATCTGCTGAAGAGATACAAGCTGTTGATAAGGAGAAGAAGGCCAAGACTATGCTGCTAATGGCAATTCACAAAGAACATCTGAGAAGATTTCATGGCATGAATGATGCCAAGAAAATCTAGGAGGCTATCAAGAAAAGATTTGGAGGGAATGCTAACTCCAAGAAGATGAAGAAGGCTGTTCTTAAACAAGAATTCGAAGCTTTTACTGTATCCAGTTCAGAAGGGTTGGAAAAAGCTTATGATAGGTTTCAACATCTTCTATCACAATTGGAGGTCCATGGTGCAGCTGTTTCAGAAGAAGATGTAAACCAGAAGTTTCTTAGAGCATTACCAAAAGAATGGTCAAGTGTGACATTGACCATGAGGATAAATGGTGAAATTGACACCATGACTACTGATGACCTGTACAACAACCTCAAGGTATTTGAACAGGAAATCCAAGGAAAAGCATCTTCAAGTTCTACAAATGTTGCTTTTGTTTCTCAAGGCAAGAGCAGCACTAACAAGGTTAAGTCTGGCAGCGTTAATTCTGGTGGTTATGGAAACTCTCCTAGCAGCATGAGAAAAGAAAGAGATGTTCCAGAAGGCTTTGCTGATGAAGTAATTCACTCACTTCTTGCTCAGGAACCAGAAGATCAAGATCTCATCAGTGAGGATTTAGAACAGATCGTTGATGTTGAAGTTGAAGAAATGGACATCAAATGGCAAATTGCCATGATTGCTTTCAGGGTTAAGAAGTTTTACAAGCAAACTGGGAGGAACATTAAGCTTGATGGGAAGTCACCAGTGGGATACAATAGAAGGACTATTGAGTGCTACAATTGTCACAAGCATGGTCACTTTGCTAGAAATTGCACAGAAAAGGTGACTACTGATTGGAAAAAGAAGAAGGGTTCTGACTCTCAAGATGATGATAAGATGGGGAAGAATCAGACGAGCTTGATGACATTGGAAGCTGGAGCTGTGAATTGGGATGAACACACACCTGAGGATGAAGAGCCAAATAATGCACTTATGGCTATTGGGTCCAGTAATGAGGTATCTTTATGCTCAAAATTATGCATTGATTCATATAATCATCTTAAAGCTTTGTGTGATGAGCAGTTAACACAAATAGGTGATCAGGAAGCAAAAATTCTTGCTTATACTAAAGCTGTTAAAACTTTAGAAGCACAAATAGATAACTATCAAAACAAACAAGCTTCCTTAAACGAAAAACTCACCTTTCAAGCTAATGAGATATATGAAAAAGATGAGAAACTTAAGAGATATAGGAAAGAAGGTTTAAAAGCTATTAAGGAAAGAGATGAATTGCAAAAGAAACTAGATAAATGGACTCATTCTGCTAAGTGTCAGGATAAGATAGTTGCATCTAGTATGAGCTCTACAAGTAAGATTGGCTTAGGTTATGGAATACAGTCAGATAGTGAAGTCCTAAGCTATGAGGAAGAGATGGACAGATCTGTGTTCAAATGTAGGAAAGAGGATTCTATTGGTAAACCTGTGTACAATAGGTTTGTTAAATCTGATGACTTTAAAGGAGTGCCACCTCCATTAAGTGGAGATTACACTCCTCTACCAAATAAAGACCTAGATGACTCCTTGTTTGTATATGGTAAAAAGGGTCCTATCTATCCTGAGACAGGCAACTCAGACAAATCTAGTGAATACTCCACTTGTCAAACCAATGACAGTGAAGAATCTACTAGAGATGTCTCTGAGCAGTCTGATTCAGAATCAGAAAGTGCACCTAAAAATGTTTCTGAGTCAAAATCAGTCAAAAATAGTGAATCCAAACCTCATACAGATAAACCTAGTTGTGGTTCTCACATAAAAACTCCTAGGAAATCTGTTAGAAATCAAGAGTCACCAAAGACTGATAGAATGAGAAAAGAGTACAATGGAAACCACAGTTTTGGTCCTAAAAGATGCTTTGTATGTGGTACTCTAAGTCATTTGATTAGGGACTGTGATTTTCATGAAGTTAGGATGAAAAGAGAGGCTGAACTAAGAAAGAATAAGAATGTTAATGCTGGCCACATGAATGATAAACCAGTTTGGAAAAATGCTAACAGGATTAATCATGCTAATAAGTTTGTGACTAGACCATTTAATTCTGGTGTGCCTAATGTTAATTCTGGTTGGTCATCTGTTAGTTCTGGTAGACCAAATGTTAATACTGGTAGACCAAATGTTAATACTGGTAGACCAAATTTTAATTCTGGTAGACCAAATGTTAGTTCTGTTGGTCAAAATGGTAATTATGTGAGGCCAAGTGTTAATTCTGGGTGGTTTAATTATTCTAGACCCAGACAACCAGTAAATAGACCACAGGTGAATTCATATAATCAAAGAAACAATTTTTACAAACCTCATTCACCTGTGAGAAGTCCTGTTGTTAATAATACAACACAAGTTTCAAGTTCAAATGTTGTAAGGGAAAATGGGGAATCTGCTGTTAAGACCCCAGCATATTGGTCTTGGGATCCTTTTAAGAACACACTTACCTATGAATCCAAGACCAAAGGTGGATCAAGCTCATATAAGACATATAAATATGTTGATCCACAGGGCAGATCCAAGTCTTCTCAGGCTTGGGTCTTAAAGAGAAACTAATTTCTCTACTTTTGTGCAGGAACATCCACTGAAGAACATGGAAGACAAAGAAATATTTGATAGTGGGTGCTCTGGGCACATGACTGGCAACAAGAATCATCTGAAGGATTTTCAAGAGTTCCAAGGAGGTTCTGTTACCTTTGGAGGAAGTAAAGGACAGATAACTGGTAAAGGTAGAATTGTTGTAGGCAATTTAGAATTTGACAATGTATCTTTTGTAAAAGAACTAGGGCAGTTTAACCTTTTCTCAATATCACAAATTTGTGATAAGCAGCATAAGGTGCTTTTTAGTGAAACTGAATGTTTTGTATTGACTTTGGAATTTAAGATGCCTGATGAGAGTCAGATCCTTCTTAAAGTTCCTAGACAATACAACATGTACAGTTTTGATATGAAAGCACCTGAAGTTGCAAAAGGTTCTGCCTGTTTGCTTGCAAAAGCCACATTGGATGAATCTAAATTGTGGCATAAAAGGTTAGGTCATGTTAATTTCAAGAATATGAACAAACTTGTGAAGGGTAATTTAGTTAGAGGCTTACCTTCCAAGGTTTTTAGGAATGACCATGCCTGTGTAGCTTGTAATAAGGGCAAACAGCATAGAGCTTCTTGTAAGGCTAAGTTGGATAGGATTGTTACTAAGCCTTTGCATACCTTACACATGGATCTGTTTGGCCCTACATCTGTTAGAAGCATCAACCATGCTAGCTATTGCCTTGTCATTACTGATGACTGCACCAGATATTGTTGGGTATTCTTTATGTCCACAAAAGATGAAACCCCTGATTTAATTCAAAGGTTCATTAGGCAGATAGAAAACCTACTAAATCACAAGGTTAAGATCATTAGGAGTGACAATGGCACAAAATTTAAGAATAGGAGCATGATTGAGTTTTGTGGTGAAAAAGGAATTAAGCAACAATATAGCAATGCTAGAACTCCACAGCAAAATGGAGTTGCTGAGAGAATGAACAGGACCCTGATTGAGGCAGCTAGAACCATGTTAGCAGACTCATTCTTACCCACAACCTTTTGGGCTGAAGCAGTAGCAACTGCTTGCTACATATTCAATAGGGTTAGAGTGACCAAGCCTCAGAATAAAACACCTTATGAGCTTATTTTTTGCCATAAACAAGTTGTTAGCTATATAAGGCCTTTTGGGTGCCATGTGACCATTCTTGATACCTTGAGTGTGCTTGAAAAATTTGAAGGGAAGTCTGATGAGGGGTTTCTAGTTGGGTATTCACTGAATAGTAAGGCCTTTAGGGTTTACAATTTAGTGACTAAGAAAGTAGAAGAAAATCTGCATGTTAACTTTCTTGAGGAAAAACCCAATGTAAAGGGACTAGGTCATAGATGGATGTTTGATCTTGATTATTTAACTGATTCTATGAACTATATTCCTATCTCCAAGGAGAATCAAGCTAACCCTGATGCAGGTTCCATAGAAGTGCCTAACAATGCAGGTACTCAAGATGCAAGCACTGCTGATCAAGGCAAAGAAGTTAAGGAGCTTATTGTGATTCCTACCACAGAAGTCAACCATGTTGTTGCTAATGAAGGAACAAAGAAATCTTCTACAAAAAAAAAAAGGAGACTGTGATCAAGCCTCAATCAAAAGAAAAAGGGGGTTCTCCTACAAATGTTTCAGAAGAAATCTTATCCTTCAAAGAAGAAATGGATGCTTTGACTGACAAGTATCTTGGGAAAAAGGCTACCAGCACTAATTCAGTTAATTCTGGTAGTGCCTTGATTAATTCTGGTGGAGAAAAGGCTACCAGCACTAACTCTGTTAAGTCTGGTAGTGATGCTGTTAATTTTGCTCAACCTGAGTCTACTCCAAATACTGATTTTGATGATTCTGAGATGCCTGAACTTGAGGTCTTTGATAAACCAGATGAAGGCATTTTTGATGGGGCTTCTTATGATAAAGAAGGGGTAGTTACTGACTTCAACAACCTACCCACTGAAGTGACTGTAAGTCCAGCTCCAACACTCAGAATTCACAACATTCATCCCAAAAGTCAGATAATTGGTGATCCTCAATCAGTTGTTCAAACCAGAAGTAAAGTGCAAAAGATTTCTACATCTCATGCACTTCTCAATCTCATTAAGAAGTAGCAAAGGGTCAACCACAAGGACCAACAACATTGCTTGTTTGCTTGTTTCCTTTCTCAAAAGGAACCCACCAATGTCTCTGAAGCACTTGAAGATGAGAGTTGGGTGGAAGCAATGCAAGAGGAGTTGTTGCAGTTTAAATTACAGAAAGTTTGGGTTCTTGTAGATCTACCTAGTGGAGCTAAGGTGATTGGCACAAAGTGGGTCTTCAGGAATAAAAGGGATGAAAGAGGAGTAGTAGTTAGGAACAAGGCAAGATTGGTAAAACAAGGGTATAGACAAGAGGAGGGGATAGATTATGATGAGGTCTTTGCTCCTGTAGCAAGGATTGAGGCTATTAGGTTATTTTTGGCTTATGCATCATATATGGGATTCATAGTCTATCAGATAGATGTAAAGAGTGCCTTTCTGTATGGCACTATTGAGGAAGAAGTATATGTTCATCAACCTCCTGGCTTTGTTGATCCAGCAGAACCCAAGAAAGTGTACAAAGTCATCAAAGCTTTATATGGTCTCCATCAAGCTCCCAGAGCTTGGTATGCTATACTCTCCAAGTTTCTAGAAGAACATGGGTACATCAGAGGTGTGATAGACAAGACCTTGTTTATCAAAAGGGACAAGAAGGATATCATTTTGGTACAAGTTTATGTGGATGATATCATATTCGGTTCTACAAAAAGGTCTTGGTGTGAGGAGTTTGAAGCATTAATGAAAGGGAGGTTTCAGATGAGTTCTATGGGTGAACTCACATTTTTCTTAGGACTGCAAGTGAAACAACAAGCAGATGAACTCTTTATCTCTCAAGACAAGTATGTTGCAGAGATTTTGAAGAAGTTTGAATTTACAACTGTGAAGACTACAGTCACTCCCATGGAGAACAAGGTGCCTTTGACAAAGGATGAAGATGTTGCTGATGTAGATGTGCATCTTTACAGATCAATGATAGGTTCTCTAATGTATCTTACTGCTTCTAGACCTGACATTATGTATGCAGTCTGTGTTTGTTCACGTTTTCAGGTTAACCCAAAGACTTCACATCTTCATGCTGTGAAGAGAATCTTTAGATACCTAAAGGGTAAACCCAATTTGGGCCTTTGGTATCCTAGAGAGTCATCTTTTGACCTGGAAGCCTATTCAGATAGTGACTATGCAGGTGCAAGCCTTGACAGGAAATCCACAACTGGAGGTTGTCAATTCCTTGGAAGAAGATTAATCTCTTGGCAATGCAAGAAGCAGACCATTGTAGCTACATCAACAACTGAAGCTGAGTATGTAGCAGCTGCTAATTGCTGTGGACAAGTATTGTGGATTCAGAATCAAATGCTGGATTATGGTTTGAACTTTTGAACACTATAATCCACATAGATAATGAGAGCACTATCTGTATAGTTAAGAACCCTGTTTATCACTCTAAAACTAAGCACATAGAAATCAGGCATCACTTTATTAGGGATTGCTATGAAAAGAAGCTAATTAGAGTGGAGAAAATACACACAGATTTTAATGTTGCAGACCTCTTAACTAAACTGTTTGATGGCCCTAGGTTTAATTACTTAGTGGTTAGCATTGGTATGATGAACCCATAGCTGGACTTAAGGGGAGGTTAGACTTAAGGGGAGGCCAATATGTAAAGTTTGTATACTTACCAGTACTTAGATATTTTTTAATTCTGGTAGTTTTAAATTTTAAGTCTGGTAGTATTAATTAGCATAGCTGTGATTGAGGGGAGGATTTTTGTTATCCATTAACCATTATTTGTTTAGTTTGTATGTTTTGGTTAACTCTGTTTTGCAGTACTAAGACTTTATTGTTGCTAGTCTCATTGAGGCACAATAGTATCAAAGAAACATGGAGCTTTCATTCATTCAAAATGGTTGCATTCTCAGATGCAACTTACATAAACAAGAGAAAAGCCTATACATATTCATCATACCCTAACATCTACATCAACAACCCAGACTACTACTCCATCTTCCTCTTCCTTTTCCCTTTGCAGTCAGGCATAGTTTTGTGGACTCCTCTGCCACCAATGGCATCAGACACTTGCTTGCAAGGGAGTCCCAACACTACTGTTCTTGGCTTTGGCTTTGGACTTTGCTTCTTCTCAGGCACAGGGATCTTTTTCATTGATGATACAACCTTTTCAAACTCCTTTGTTAGAAAGACTGAGAGCCCTTGGAGATCGTCATCATCAGATGAGTCAGAAGAGGAGGATGAATCATCCACATATGGTGGAAGTTCATCAGTTGAAGGTTCATCAGAAGAGGTTGTTTCAGCCTTTTTCTTTGAAGCTTTGTCTCTTGATGTTGAAGTGTAGTTTGGTGGAAAATATCCACTCCATCCTCCAGCAGATGAATCCGAAGAAGAATCGGACGAAATCTCTACAATGTTTGTTGGGGAAGGATTCATTGTGATTGGGTGGATGCTTAAAGTTTGTGAAGTATGTGATGAAGTTATGTTGAAGAATTGAGGCTTTTTATAGAGCCAATGGAGGCTTAAGGAAATTAAATGCTCGGTTGGTTTAGGAATAAATTCCTTGCAGGCATGACTTAATTGTCATATTTATGGTATTTTTTGGGACTTGACCAAAAACCTTTATACTTTTTTCTCTTAATTATAGTAAAAAAAAAAAAAAAAAAAAAAAAAAAAAAAAAAAAAAAAAAATTTTGGTAACTTACATTTAAGGGGAGGATACTGTATAGTTTGTATATTTAAATTTTTTTAGTAGCTTTAAGTTTTAAATCTGGTAGTTAAATTTCTTTAAAATTTTCTTGTAAATTTGTTTCTATGTTTTTCTTGGTGTTGAGACTAACATTTGCAGAAAGAATGTGGATTGGTGATGATGTGAAGCCTTGCTAACGATCTCAGTACTTGTTTGTGTGCAAACTTGGTTAAGTCTGGTGAGTCCATGATTAATTCTGGTTGACCAATCTTAAGTCTGGTAGTGTTCATTGTAATTAATTTATTACCGTTAGGTCTGGTCAGTCAAATAAAGATTTTTTAACTTATTCAAAATTTGACCGTTGATATTTTTGAGACAAGAGGTATATATGGATAAGATTTAATTCATTTTTCATCTTTATCCATTATTTACTTCTCATTTTTAAAATCTTTAAATCCGGCCAAGATTTACTCTGTTTTCCACTACTAGCACAAACCCTAGTTCTTTAAATTGTCAACCAGCACTTAGTTATTCACTCATCTATGGCTTCTCTAAAGTTTGTTGACAAGCACAATCAAGTTGGTTTCTTGAAGAAACCACATCAAAGTGACGGCTTTGCGTAAATAGTAGACTTCTTGAAAGGTTCTAATCTTCGGTACGCGTTAATTCATAATCCTACTATTTATGCATCTCTTGTTAGGCAATTTTGGGGGTCTGTGACCTATGAAACCCTTGCTGATGGTATACCACAGTTAAGGGCAACCATTGACTCTCATGACTTTACCATTACTGAAGCCTCCATTAGGAGTAGTCTCCAATTGGGTGATGCTTCAGGAGAATACATTTTGCCTAATGATGATCGTTTTGAGGGTATGCAAACTATAGGATATCCCACTGATGGCACATTTGCTTTTTGGAAAAGCCATTTTACACCACAGTGGAGATTTTTAATACATCATTTGCTCCATTTCCTAAGTCCCAAGAGTGGAGGATGGGATCAGTTTGGAAGCAACATTGCTTCTGCATTGGTCTATCTTGCACTTGGAAGGAAATTTAATTTTTCAAAAATGATTTTTGATGGCATGGTTGCAAATGTCAAAAATGCAAAACACAAGTATTTAATGTATCCAAGATTTTTGCAAATGATTTTCAACTTTGAACCTGAAGATAACCTGCAGATATACATAAGTGTGGCCTTCACAACCAAAATTTTTGCAAGTATGAAAAGAGGTTTTGATGGGGCCCATTGGCCTTTATTGCCTGCTATGCTTCCTGGTTCCACTAACATTGCAGGTACATCTCATGTTGAACCACCAACCAATGAGGAGCAAGCTCAGGCACAACCAAGGTCACCATCACCACAACTAAGGTCACCAGCACCACACCCAAGTCCATCACCATCTCCAACCAGGGCACCTACACCTACACCATCTCCTACACCCTCACAACAACAAACCCATGTTCCAAGTCCTATTCAGGAGGAGGAATCTAACCTATCTCTAAGAGTGTCAGCATTGGAAAAGTCAAATAAAGCTTTGAGCACTGCCGTCATCACTTTGGTCAAGAAAGTCAAGAAATTGGAGAAGATTTTGAAGGAGAAAGGGATTCACTTTAGTGATGAAGAAGGGGATGAAAATTCTTTTAAACAGGGGAGGAATTTTGGTGAAGAACAAAGTTTTAAGACACCTTCTGAAGATAAATCTGCTGGTACTAAGGATGTAAGTCCAGAAACCATGGAAGCAGCAGAGACTTTAGCTCAATCCTTCAGAAAGATTAAACTAAAAAGAAAGAAGTTAAAAAGGAAGTTAAGGATTGAAGAAAGTGAAGAAGAAGATGTTAATTATGGTGAGGAGAAAGTTAATTCTGGTACTAATTCTGGCAATGATGTTAATTCTGGTGATAAAGAAAAGTCTGATGAGATTGATAAGTCTGTTCAAGAAGAGTTTAATGGAGCAAAAAGAAAAGGAAAAGAGATTCTCATTGAATCTCCTAAGCCAAAGAAATCCAAAAGTCAACAAAGGGAAGAACAAGCAACCTTGGCTGAAATTGAAAGGATTAAGGCTGCAGATCTGAAAGAAAAGGAGAGTGAAAAGGAACAGATAAAACAAGATGGGTTGTTTGCCAAGAAGATGTCAGAAGAGGATGCTGATGATTCTATTAGCTTATTGATTAAAGGAAATGCTGAGGTTATGGCAAAGGTAGAAGAACTCACAGCTGATAAAAGTTTGAATGCTGATGAGAGAGCAGAAAAATTGGCAGAGTTTATAAATGAAAGAAGAGATTCTGATACTCTTGGTGGCTTTATGGAACAACTCAAAGAAATTCAGAAGAAGAAGACTATCAAAGCTCCCAAAAAGATGTCTAAGGGAGAACAGATACATGGAATGAAGATGTATCTTAAGAACATGATGTATTCAACCTTTGCTAAGATGCAAGGTAAATCATATGCAGATATTCTTATAATGTATCAAAGAGCTTATGAGAGAGATCATGGGTACAAGCCCATTGATTATGAAGACACTCTTCCTTTCAAAAGGCAAAAGACACAGTCTGAGCAACCTAAAGAAGCTGAAAAGGAGATTGAGAAAGAACCAGAGATTGAAATGGCTTCAACTGAAGTAAGGAAAGAAGAAGAAGTGAAAAAGCCTATCATAAAGTTTACAAGAAGGAAAAGTGTTGCAAGGAAAGGCAAGTATAAGAAGGTATCACAAGAGGAGGAATCAGAGGAAGAACATTCATCTGAAGGAGTTACTATGGGGACTGTTGAAAGCTCAAAGGAACCAACTAAGGTAGTAAATTATCAAATACTCAAGACAGGTCAAAGAGCTGCACATCAAATTATAAGAGAGGATAATTATGATATTGTGTATATGAATTTTGCTGCTATTTTACGTGATGTGAGTAGAGAGGATATCCAAGAGCTTTATAGGTTGGTAAATATCAAACATGGAGACACTACACCTGAGGAAGATGCTGAGAGAGTATTTTGGGGAAACTTGAAAGTTATGTTTGAGCCACCAGCTGAGTCTGATGTAGTATGGAAGATTCCTGAGGAGCAGAATATTGTCAGTTGGAGATATTTCCATAACTGCAAGGTACATTGTGTGTCTTTAAAGAATATTGATATTTATATGCTTGCAGAAGTAGAATATCCTTTATCATCTGGTGTTTGCAAGGAACTGATGAACAAGAAGTTGTATGCTGATAAAAAGGATGAAGGATATGAGCTATTATTGGACTTGATAAAGCTGCAGTCATTGAAGGATGTAGCTTAAGGATGTTTGAAAGAATTTTCACAAGCTGATAAGTGAGACTATTGGAACTTCTCACTTGGTGAAGGTGCATAGCACTAACACAACAAATGGTTATCAGTCTACCATGTCTAACTGATGCGTGGTTTTGCGACCTTACAACAGGTTTTACCTCTCGAGGGATCTCAAGAGGCTTACAACCCCACCAGGCAGTGTACCTGACCGATGTAGTATAGTGTAGTGGTAAGTACGGGGGATTGATCGTTCTCCACAGGGAATAGTGTCGTTAGGATTGAAAAACTATTCTAATAGGTCTAAGGGTGAGGGAAGATTCTTTTTGTATTTTTATATTTTTATGAAAGCAAGTAAAATCTCGGGTTTGAAGGAGTGGGCGGAATTAGTTGCTAGTCAACTAACCCAAATAACTACAAATGCAAATAAAATAAATAAATGAAAATGAAAAGAGTTGTGAAACTTATGTGGAGAGAAATGTGTTTACTTAGATTTCCTTACTCCCTAACTATCTTTTACCGGTTGATTAGTGTGTATTAATTGCGTGGATGACGGGTGTATTCCTTAATACCAATCGTGGGGTGGCGTACGTACTTCCCCAACTCTACAAGCTCCTACTTCACTCCTATGTCGAGCCGGCTAAGAAGCTCCTAACATGGGATCACTAGAATTCGCTCATGCATTAAATACAACCATAAAAACCTAGTACGCATTGGTTCATGTTTCTTAAGACGTTCAAGCAAGTTACCGAATAGGAAGTTAGCCAGTTTTCTTAAGCCTAACATCGATGAACATTCATCCAATACAACTAATAACACACTAATAACCAATAATCAATAGTTAAGTTTCATTAGATCTAAGCAAACACAAGATAAATCTAGCCTAGCATGTTAATTAAAAGACAAGAACAAGATATAATCAAACAACACATAGACATATTGATTGATTAAATGAATACTTATCTTCAATTAAACATGGGAGATCCAAGGGTATGAAAACCCTTAAAAATGGCAGAAATTCGTCTTAGGGTTTCTCCTCACAAAGTTGCACACTAATGACAAAAAATTGCAAAACTATATATAGAGTTTAAGGGCTGACGGCGTCACGTTATGGATCTTGACGCCGTCACCTCGCCGTGTCTAGGGTTCCCGGATGGCCTTCCTGACGCCGTCCCTCTTTAGTGCTCCAAAATCCGCTCTGGCCTATCAAGGCTTGACGCCGTCAGAAATGGGCTTGACGCCGTCTCTTGTTAAGTTAAACCGTGATGGCCTTGATCACCTTAAAGGGTGACGCCGTCAGATTTTTCATTGCAAAATTCTCTGGCTTATCATGTGTATTTTTCATATCCACCTTTTTTTTGCCAAGCCATGACGCCGTCAGGAACAATACCTGACGCCGTCAAAGGTACTTTTCCAGCCGATTTTGAGACTTTGTCGTTTTCTTCACTTTTATGCTCCAAAAACGTCCAAAATGCTTCCTTTTCCAGATTTCTTCTTTAAAGTACCTAAAATGACAAAAGGAACGATTTAGGGCAATATTTGATCAAATAAATACGATTTAGGGCTTAAATGACCCCCTAAAAGCGGTACACTTTTCACTTCATCAAATACCCTTACACTTGAGATTTGCTTGTCCTCAAGCAAATGCGCTTTTATTCTAATCAAAATACAAGTTAGGGTCATTTAATGCTAATATAAAAGTAATTACAATAAATAGTCGTTCCATTTTAATCATAATAAGCACGGAGATTACAAACTAGCACCTCACAAGTAGTGTTTAGATACTCACATCTCTCAGGTGTCATCAAAATAAATCTCATAAATGAAAACGGATAATATCTCTCACTACCTGTCATAGCAAATAGATTACCATAGGCTTGGGAAAGGATCAAAAACCTCCTCCACTAGGCGTAAGCACCTAAGATAAACTATCAAAGAGGGCTTTTACATGGGTTATAACGTGAGGTGTAGGGATATGATAAACACGGTTTTGTTGGATAAGGGATATTTTACTGGTGGCGAGTTAAAGATCTTGGTCAATTACATGTAGAATGAGGCGTTGCTAAGCCAAGACTCGACTCAACTTAAACTAATCACGAACTAATAAACATAAAACAAACAAAACATAAATAAAAGATAGAGGCGGATGGTAGTCCGTATGTTTTTTCTACTTTTCTTTTTCTCATTTTTTTGTATTTTTCTTGATTTTTTTGATTTTTTTTTTTTTTTTTTTTTTTTTTTTTTTTTTTTTTTTAGCATACACTTTTGCCCTACCATCCAAAATAATACATCATAGGGGCATTGCATTCCCCTTACACTTGAACTTTTACATAACTTTACAATTAACTATTCTAATGACTCGAATTAAGATAATCGAAACACTTGGAGTACTTTTAAAATATTTAGCACATATGGGGGTAATAAATGATGTTCTTCCCCATTACTCCATTACACTAGTACTTTACCCATGAGTCCCAATCGTCCCAAAACAATATGTACAAGGATATGACTCGACTTAGCAACCATGTAATCAATTAGATAATTAACTTGGGGTTTAAACAAATGTTGTCACAATAATGCACTAAAAATGAGTGCATACAAGGTAGGCTAAGGCGATTTGGGTGTACATTTAAGTGGGGTGTAAACAAATTCTTTCTTTAAGTAAAATGCTTAAAGTTAGAAACGAAAAGATAGGCTCTGAGGGGTGTACTAGGGGTATCGTGTACTAAAAATGAGTACAACGCAAAGGGTGTGGGAGAATTACTTGACCAATGTAGCCAAAGTAATTATAACAAAAACACAGGTGTAAAACAATGGGTTAATCCTAATGCCTCTTATCATGTAGTAAATCTAACTACACGAATGTAGTCTCACTTGTGGCCTCAGAATGGTCCTAACGCAAGTTCTAGAATCTAAGTGCTACCGGTACACACATCATAGCATAATGCTTTTCCTACCAATTCTAGGGGCGAACCTCACATATTTGGGGGTGGAAAATTTTTTAGTGGTACGGTTTTTGTGCTAGTCATATAACTCCTATCCATGAGACGCTCATTAAGATCAAAGTTTCACTCCTATATGTTGTAAAAAAATTTAAATTTGGCACTAAAATTGCCCTAACAGGTATTTATCTCAGTTTTATTACACATCTACCATCAAACAAACAAAAATCAAGCGTAATAGCATTCTCTAAAGTATCGTACTTTTACCCCCCCTTACACTTAAGATGAACATTGTCCCCAATGTTCAAATTAACAAGATGTAAAAGTAAATAAGGTAAACGAATGAAATCAAATACTCCCCTGATTCGCTCGGTGGATAATGTGGCAACATGGTTAGATCTTCTTCCAAGAGAATGTAGAAGCTCCAAGACTAAAGCATCGCCATAAGCTTGATTCCACATACATTTCCTTGTCCAAAATAACCTGTTAAACCTGAGAAAACAAACACGAAAACCTGCATAACATCGGCGGGATAAATCTATATATAAGGATATAATTCTTGTGGAATGATTATTTTGCAGATTCCTGGAGTTTATAAGTTAGAGATTTAGTAAAAACTTTTTATGAAAACAAAACTTTCAAAAATTTCAGAAGATTAAAACCTGACGCCGTCAGGTTGTAAAGCCTAACGCCGTCAGAAATGATCTGACAGAATTCTCATGTTAAGTTTCCGGAAAATTTCTGGAAAAACCTATACCTTACTTCCTGGAAATCCTGCAAAACATCACTATGACTCGATACAAGCATTTGACTCAAACAAATACTAATATGTATGTTAATTTAATATTATTACGATTCATGTTCATTTGTTCTTGTAAACCGATTTGGATTTCCCTTACACTTAACTTTTGCAAAATACCTTTATATGTAGTTAAGACGAAGTTAAAAACAAGATAAAGCATTTTCACAATTTAGTTTTGAGCATGAATCAATAATAATAAAAATTAAACACACATACGGAAATAAATAAAATCAAACAAACAAATAAATAAACACACAAAGCAAATAAAGCTTGGGTTGCCTCCCAAGAAGCGCTTTTCTTTATTAACGAGTCTTGTAGCTAGACTCAAAGTCACGGGTTCTACGTTTTTCCGTTTTGCTTCTCAATTGCCCCTCTAATCATCCTAACAACCTCCATATCAACTTTGTATTTAGGTCCTAGGTTCAAGCAATCTTTATAATAAAGGCTTCTCTTATTCCAAACATAGTCCATGCCTTTTTCTTTATCCTCATCATTGATGTCCTCAATCGCACCAATGTTGTCCTTGTCAAATCGAGGCACAAAACGAAATTCATTTACCCGATAAGGCATCCTATATGTGATCCTATCTATGTGATTAGAAAACTGAACCGTGCCTCTTAAACGATCATACTTTAAATTGGATGCTTCAATAAACGGCTTTCCTAACACCACGCGAGATAGGCGGCAGTCAACAACACTTGCCATATCTTCTAAGATCATGAAGTTGGTGACAAAGGTGAAATACCCAACAAGGATATGCATGTCCTTAACCCTTCCAACGAAGTTGCAAACTCCGCCGGGGCACTTGGGGTCTTTCCTAGGCTCAAGTGGTGTGTTTATGATCTGGCTATAAAGGCCTGAGGACATCACGTTGGTTGGGGATTCACAGTCAATGTAAGCATGCTCAACGTATAGGTACCCAATCATACACGCTATCTTCACATTCCCGGGATCACCCCTCTTAATCTTTAGGTCAATTCTAACAAAAGGTGGTCGAGGGTTATCAACTAGGTTGTTATAGTAAGCAATCTCCTCCTTAGTGGGGTATTCATTGAAATAATCATCCAACCTAGGATCTACCTTTACTTCATCAATTTTCTCAATCAACTTCTCAACCATAAGATTATTATGTTCTAAGTAATTATCTGAGTATATGGCGGTCTCTAAGTTGTTCAAGGCATAATCAAGCTCTATATCAATCATTCTATTGAGCTCTCTGAGCTCACTAATCTCATTCTCAAGTTGGCTACGCAACAAAGCTACTTCGCCAGGTGTAAGGGATGGATTCGCGTTTTCCATAATGGTAAACTGAATAGTCAATGAAAATCTTATACGAACACAAACACGAAGAAAATAGATAGACTAAAGAAATCCTAGAAAAATAAAATAAAAATCTCACTAGAAAGGAATCTAGTGAGTAGACCTAATAAAATAAAAATTCAACCTAAACAATAACTATTCCCCGGCAACGGCGCCAAAAACTTGATGCGTGGTTTTGAGACCTTACAACAGGTTTTACCTCTCGAGGGATCTCAAGAGGCTTACAACCCCACCAGGCAGTGTACCTGACCGATGTAGTATAGTGTAGTGGTAAGTACGGGGGATTGATCGTTCTCCACAGGGAATAGTGTCGTTAGGATTGAAAAACTATTCTAATAGGTCTAAGGGTGAGGGAAGATTCTTTTTGTATTTTTATATTTTTATGAAAGCAAGTAAAATCTCGGGTTTGAAGGAGTGGGCGGAATTAGTTGCTAGTCAACTAACCCAAATAACTACAAATGCAAATAAAATAAATAAATAAAAATGAAAAGAGTTGTGAAACTTATGTGGAGAGAAATGTGTTTACTTAGATTTCCTTACTCCCTAACTATCTTTTACCGGTTGATTAGTGTGTATTAATTGCGTGGATGACGGGTGTATTCCTTAATACCAATCGTGGGGTGGCGTACGTACTTCCCCAACTCTACAAGCTCCTACTTCACTCCTATGTCGAGCCGGCTAAGAAGCTCCTAACATGGGATCACTAGAATTCGCTCATGCATTAAATACAACCATAAAAACCTAGTACGCATTGGTTCATGTTTCTTAAGACGTTCAAGCAAGTTACCGAATAGGAAGTTAGCCAGTTTTCTTAAGCCTAACATCGATGAACATTCATCCAATACAACTAATAACACACTAATAACCAATAATCAATAGTTAAGTTTCATTAGATCTAAGCAAACACAAGATAAATCTAGCCTAGCATGTTAATTAAAAGACAAGAACAAGATATAATCAAACAACACATAGACATATTGATTGATTAAATGAATACTTATCTTCAATTAAACATGGGAGATCCAAGGGTATGAAAACCCTTAAAAATGGCAGAAATTCGTCTTAGGGTTTCTCCTCACAAAGTTGCACACTAATGACAAAAAATTGCAAAACTATATATAGAGTTTAAGGGCTGACGGCGTCACGTTATGGATCTTGACGCCGTCACCTCGCCGTGTCTAGGGTTCCCGGATGGCCTTCCTGACGCCGTCCCTCTTTAGTGCTCCAAAATCCGCTCTGGCCTATCAAGGCTTGACGCCGTCAAAAATGGGCTTGACGCCGTCTCTTGTTAAGTTAAACCGTGATGGCCTTGATCACCTTAAAGGGTGACGCCGTCATATTTTTCATTGCAAAATTCTCTGGCTTATCATGTGTATTTTTCATATCCACCTTTTTTTTGCCAAGCCATGACGCCGTCAGGAACAATACCTGACGCCGTCAAAGGTACTTTTCCAGCCGATTTTGAGACTTTGTCGTTTTCTTCACTTTTATGCTCTAAAAACGTCCAAAATGCTTCCTTTTCCAGATTTCTTCTTTAAAGTACCTAAAATGACAAAAGGAACGATTTAGGGCAATATTTGATCAAATAAATACGATTTAGGGCTTAAATGACCCCCTAAAAGCGGTACACTTTTCGCTTCATCACTAACCAACATAAGGACTGACTAATCCTGAGCAAACGGCTACAGGTAAAGATATTCCAAATCCGTTAATGGTTGGCAATTTACCAAAAATTGTGTGGTATTCAACTCGCCATATCTGAGATAGTGAAGAGTTGGCTAGCCCACAAGGTTATGGCTTGTGGTAAAGGCTGTGGAAATCCATAAGTGGTAATTAGTTCACCATGATGAGGTGCAATTCCATCAAAGAATTGACTAGTACAAAAGGGTACGGCTTTTGGTAAAGACAAAACAAATCCGTTGATAGTTGATGATTTACTAAAAATCATGTGGTTATCAATGTACCATGGTCTAACACACCAAACATTGGCTACTCCAGTAGTGATGGCTATTGGTAAAGAGACATCAAATCCATTAATTTTCAATGATTCACCTCTCACAGGAGTTAACACACCCGGAAGTGATGAGAATAGTATGAAACTTAACAAGAATTTGATGTACAAGTTGTCATTGTTGCTGTGAAGATCAAGTGGATTGCATATCAGATGGTTGTTGTGAAGATTAAGTTCAGATTTGCTGATACAAAGTGTTTTTAAAGATCAGATGATGGAAATATTATCAAGGTTATAGTTACTGAACGAGTTTAAAGTTTGAAGTGTTAGAGATAATTCCAAGTGTTGAAAATTAAATCCTCAGAAGCTTATTCAGAAGGAACTTGAAGTTCATGAAGCATGAAGATCAAGTTAGGGGAGGATTGTTGGGAATTATCACAAGACAAGAGAAGACTTAATGGAAGATCAGAATTAAGTCTGGTGGACAACAGAATTAAGTCTGTTAGTATTCTTAGTTAAGTCTGGTCAATGTTAAGTCTGGTCGTTTAGTGTTAAGTCTGGTAGAGTAATTGTAAAGTTAAGTTTGTTTGACTTTAGTCATTAAGTCTGGTCATGATATTATAGAAGTCGGTTAGCTATAAGTTAGGAAAGGATTTGAACTTATCTTTGGAGAAGATACGTAAATCCTTATACAAGTTTTGTATCTAGGGTTTCCTTGGTGTATAAAAGGAACCCTAACACATTAGTTTAGAGATAACGATGAAGATTGTAATTCAGTAAACAACTAGTAATACGAAGTTAGTTATTGTTTCATTGTGTTCTTCATAGTTGAGTGTTTAGATTCCGCATAAACATTCAATTCGTATTAGAGTCTCACTTAGATTGATTTGATTTATTCAAGTCGTCTAACTAAGTTGTTAAGGCTACTTAGAGATCCATAGTTGGTGTGGACCAACAAAGAGGCTGTTACAAAGTTCCATTTAATGAAGAATTTAAGCCCCATAATCATGGTGGCTTATCATTTCCTGCTTATTTACTAATAGAGGACATTTTTGCTTGAGGAGAAAGGGTTCTTGTACTTATATTTAGGACCCTAGGCTAGTTTACAAAGTGTGACACCCCAAAACCTAGTAAAGGCTTACACCAAGTCCTTATTAACTTATTATCATTGCCCGAAAGCTTGTAATTGCTGTGAAAGACGTCCAGGAACTTTGAGTTAAAGTCTCAAAAGTGTGGTTCGAGTGTGGAGTTGTTTTACGTGTAGTAATAGGCGATTGGAGGAGTGTGGTTGCTATAGTTCCACAATTCTAGTTCTTGTAATTCCAAAACTAGGTATCTCTTGTTTAAATTACTATGAACATATTTCAACAGAATTTCAATATTTGAATTTTTTGACAGCCATTTGCAAGATGTGCTAGTGATCTATCCGTCAATTTAGACACGTTGGTCAGGTCTATTGCACATAATCTAGGACAACTTTTTGAGATGGCTCTCAATGCTTTATCTGTCAATTTCCTGGCCAAATTTCGAAAGAAGCATTAGTTAGAGTTAAACATGTGCTAACAGATAACATGAATCCTACAAAATAGAACCAGCTTAAACTCACGTGCAATTTTCCAAGACAAGCTCCTTCATCTTCTGACCTCGAGCAACCACAAATTTAATGATGAAAGAATTATCAACAGATTCATTGTGAGAGACGGACAACACTTCTAATTGTTCCAGTTTCAACAGTGCAGGGAGATCCTTCGGGTGTACTAATGAGTGCAAAAGCAATTGCCAACCGTTCACTATGATACTTAACAGATTCTACCTTAACTTCCTCACTTACATTTTGAAGGATCATACTTGTGTCTGGCTTGTACCCTTCCTCTTCCATCTTCTTCCACAAAACATCAATCCTTTTCTAATATCCTCAATGTATTGGATATAATACTATTGGATGTGTTCTTTCATTTTCAGTGAAAACATGAACATTGTGGTTAGCTTCAACCCAATTATAAGCAGTTACCTTCTTGACGCCTCTATCCTCCATCGCAGACAAACATGAACATTGTGGTTAGCTTCAACCCAATTTAAAAACTACTGCATCTCAGACCAACTACTAGTGCATCAGACAAACATCCAAGCACACAAAATCACTTTCGCACATGCTGCAGAATACATCTAACCTAGCTCATGCTCATACGCAGCAATTTAAAAGCTACTGCATCTCAGACCAACAACTAGTGCATCAGACAAATATTCAAGCACACTAAATCAATTTCGTACATGATGCAGACTACATCTAACCTACCTCATGCTCATACGCGGCAATTTAAAAGCTATTGCATCTCAGACCAACTGTTAGTGCATCAGCCAAACATTCAAGCACACAAAATCACTTTCGCACATGACATAGAATACATCTAACCTAACTCATACTCATACGCGGCAATTTAAAAGCTACTGCATCTCATACCAACTACTAGTGCATCAGAAAAACATTCAAGCACACAAAATCACTTTCACACATGATGCAGACTACATTTAACCTAACTCATACTTATGCACGGCAAATTAAAAACTACTGCATCACAATTCGAATGCTACTGCATCAGACAAACAACAAGTTTAAACTACTGCATCTTAGTTAAAATTTAAAACTTCTGAATATAAGTTAAAATTAAAACATAATGCATCATAATTTGAAATATAATACTTACTTGATGATACCCTAATCGATTTTCCGGTTTAACTATTTTTTGACTTTTTGTACTTGTATAAGCATCAACCTATCACTCTTTCTATTTGCTAAATTTATAAAAAAATAAACGATTTTAGGAAAATAAATAACATAAAGATGTTGTAAAATTGTTTATCGTAAAAAATACACTTACAAGGTGGTGTAAGATCTGGAAGATTCGTCCTCACCATCGGAGACGCAGTAGGTTTCTTCAATTATCAATAGATTTGGTTTAGAAATTATCAGGTTTTTGTTTTTGTGTGTTTGAAGAGAATGAAATGTGCTGGGTTTTTTTTGGGGAATTGGAAGAGAGAGAGAGAGAGAGAGAGAGAGGAGAGAGAGAGAGGGAGGGAGAGATATATTAACCGATAATGAAATGTTTTGTTTTGGGGAAAAAATAAGCGCGGTTCAATTTTCACTATCTACAGCTTTGCCCCTCAAGTTTCTATTATTTACAAAAATGACACTCCACTTTTTTGATCTTGCAAGTTATATCCGATGGTTGAGATGGCTTCTCACCCTTCTCATTTTAAGGGGCTTCTCATTGTATCCCCACCCTATATATATATATATATATAGGTTATATATATATATATATATATATATATATATATATATATATATATATATATATATTGGTTCTATAAAAAATCCATTTTGGTAGAAAAGTGTACAAATCACCCTCTCCTTCCCCTCCCTTTTTTCACACCAAACTACAGGGATCCTTAATGTATTTTCCTTCATTCTTTAAGGGAGGTTTTGTATATTCGCACCCTAACCACCTGCGCCCCCTCCCCCCCCCCCCCCCGGAAAAAAATTTCTTTTTTCCGCCAAAAAAAAAAAAAAAAAAAAAAAAAAAAAAAAATTCTAGCCAAAAATATTCCCGCCAAAATTTTATAACTCTGATGCACTTTTTTTTTGTGCATCACAGTTATAAAAATTGGTTATAACTATGCTGTACCAAATTTTATAACTGTGGTGCACCAAAATAAAAAGGTGCATCAGAGTTATAAAATTTTGGCGGGAAAATTTTTGGCTGGAAAAATTTTTTTCTTGCCTAATTTTTTATTTTGGTGGGATTTTTTTTTTTTTTTTTTTGGGGGGAGGGGGTTGGGGTGTTTCAAAACTTACCCTAAAGTTTGAGATGTTTGCAAATTCTACCCTATAACTTTTTTTCTCACTTTTCTATCTAATTACATTTTTCTCTAGAACCGGACCCTATATATTTATAATATAATTATAATATATATATATAATAATAGGGTCCGGTTCTAGAGAAAAGTATAATTAGATAGAAAAGTGAGAAAAAAAGTTACAGGGTAGATTTTGAAAACACTTGAAAGTTCAGGGTAAAAAAGAAAAAAGAACAAAAAAAAAAAAAGAAGAAGAAGGAATCGACATTTTATAATATCAGCTCTAAACATAGAGTTATTAGTTTCTCTGATTGAAACACACACACTCCAGATTCAAACACAAACACACACACACTCTCACGATTCAAACACACACATTTCCATCGTCACCACCGTCTTCCGTCGTGCAACCACTGCATCACCACGCAATCAACACCGCACCACAACGGCATCAACACTGTACCTCCACCACAACATCATACCACTCAATCCGGTTAGTTTTCTTCATGAATTGATCTTCTCGTTCAAGTGTTTAACTTAATATTTCTGGTTCATTGATTAGCATACCATCACTTGTAAGTGCACTAATTTTGTTAACTGATTAGGTTAAAATCAATGATGTAATGATTTTGAAGTTTTGTTGAAAGTTTATCATAATATCATCATGTTTTCTACCACATATGAAACAAATTTGACAAAAAAATGCATCAAAAATGTGTTTATTAAAATCTCTTACCAGGTGTTTGATAAAATGTTTGAGTAAGAATTTATAACTGTGATGCACTAATTTGCATCATATGTGTTTAATATTGAATGATATGACATCTTAGGCATCAGTGTGTATATTTTCATCATCAGATTACACAATCTTAGGGCACCACCTTGTATTAGTGCATATGTGTTTACGGTTGTTGCATCAGGTTAAATGTATGTAAGATCAGTGCATCAAATTGCATCTTAGTGCATTTGTGTTTGTGCTTAGTGCATCAGGTTAAATCTGAAGTAAACGTTACAACATGTGTTGGTATGGTTAGGGCAACACATATTAGGGCATCAATGAGTATTGTGCATGGTCAGACATATTAAAGCATCAATGTATATGTTTAGTGCATCGTTGAAACTATTTGGGCATGTGTTGGTATGTTTAATGCATTGTTGGAACTACTTGTGAATTTGTTTGTATATTTAGTGCATCGACGAACATATTAGGGCATTTATGAGTATGATTAGTGCATCGAAAAGGTAGATATTAGGGCATCTATGAGTATGAATAGTGCATCAAAAAGGTAGATATTAGTGCATCCATTTGGGCAATTAGATGCATCCATTGTGTATTATTATAGCATCGCGTGACGTGTTCGGCATCTGTCTGTTTGATTAATGCATCAACAATTAATGTTATGGAATCTGTTAGAATAATTAGAGCATCAGGTTACAATTTAAGAGATTCAAATGATTAGAGCATCAATTGTTTGATTGATTAATGCATCACAAAATTCATGATATGGCTTCTGTTAGTATGATTAGAGCATCAGGAAAAAGTTTTGTTTGATTATTGCATCTGAGATAAACGTTACAACATTGGTTAGCATGATTAGGGCATCAAATGACTTGTTACGACATCTGTTTGTGTGATTAGTGCATCAAAATTATGTTCAGTGCATCGTTGAACACATTAGTGCATCTGTTAATATATATTAGTGCATCTGTTAAAAGATTTGTGCATCTGTTAACAGATTTGTATATTAGGTACACATACTAGATGGATACCAGAAGTTTCTGGGATCCGTTATGAGTTAGTGTAGAATATCTAGGCTAGTTTAAGCGAGTAAAGATTAATTGATCTCCCAATTTACTTGCCCATCTGTTTTTGACCCATGCTAAAGTGACTTGTTTCAACCTAGAACCCGTATTGACTCGTTGTCCAGCTCAACCTTCTTTTCACCTCTGTCTCAAATGTCCCATATGTTATGAGGTTTACGCCTTCTATACTTGTATCATATATGCTTGTCATTTAGTGAAAAATTAAGAAACTTAATTGTTATCACTATGTCTATGTTCGATACCTTGAAAGACACTGTTGTGATGAAATGCGGCACAATATGCATCATTATTGTTATAACGAGATGCTAAAGCGCGACAAGTTAGCATTCTTATTACCATCACTAGATTTAACAGTTTTCACTCATTTATTTTATAAACTTGTCAACTTGGGTTGTGTGTTCTCGAAATAACCTGTCAGATGAGGCTAGTCTAATTTTAAAACACACTTCCTTAAATCAGTTTTATCGAAAGATTTAGATTATTATGATAGTATCATTTATGTTAAGTCTGAACTGAAAGACAACGTAAAGGGAACTCTTGTTTCCTATGTGCCTAGTCCCTCAAAAAGACCACAGAAACGTAAACCACAGTAGTAAGTTCATCACTATTTAAAGACTAGTGTTCTGTAATAAGTCAAAATGGGGATCTATAATGGTTCAAAATGGGGAAATTTTGTAATGGGTCAAACGGATTTGGGTCAAAATGGGGAAATTCTGTAATGGGTCAAACAGATTTGGGTCTAAACTCGTTTAGTGCATCAATTTGCATGTTTAGAGCATCTATTTGGACATATTAGTGCATCCATTTGTATTGTAAGAGTTTCGATAATGGCTTCTGACTGATACGGTTTCTGGACTGATAAACACCAATGCATATTTTTTTGCAAAAACTTTCGCTTCTGATTACTGAAGCATATAGGGACGCCCATCAAAAGAGTGTTCAGGTCTACTTCTCTTTTTAAATCAAGTCCAGTGATGGTGAACTGTGATGCTACATGTGGGTACGAAAGAAAGTAACACAAATGGCTGTAAAGAAAGTATCTTGTAAAATGGGCAGGTCGGGTAAGAGGTCTCAATTGGTTCGGTTCAAAATGGGGTTTTACGTAAAGTTCTACTAAAATAATTGATCTACTACATATGGGTACGAAATAAATGATTAGGAGGTTTTATGCCCTGAAAGTACACTGATTCAATTAAAATTTGATGCAGTTTGTAGTGCTCCTTCCTGTAGTTTTGACTCTCATTACAACATAGACGCAAAGTGGTCAGTTTGTGAAGGATATTTCCAAGTTATGCTACCCTAAATGGGCACTGGAAGCATTTGTAATTGCAAATGCAAATAGGTACAACCATCTAATAACCTTATAATTTCTACCCATAATATGATCTATAATATGAACCAGGTCAGAAGATGCTTTTATTTGCATTGTGTTGACAACTTTAGACATTCACACTTCTGAATTTAGACAACTTTAGACGTTCACACTTTTGCTATGCTGACATAAATTCAGTGTTTGGCTGAGCATATGGTAGTAAATGTTTGAGGCATTCATTAATAATGATGAACTATAAGAATCTTATAGAGTGCAATTAATAAGAGTACTTAGCATTGTTGAATATCATGCATCGTTGAGTACTTTATGCATCGTTGGTACTTCATCCTCAGATGTGCATTCCTTACATTCATTGTTGTAGGGCTACCCGTTCCTATGTCTGATGATTTTTATGGTCATTTTTGTATTATACTTTCTCTATGTTTATGAGATGGGACTTGGGAGCCTTAAAAGTTTTGTGAATTATGTAAAGATTCCCCTGTTTCTCGGTTGCTTCATTCTTAGCATGAGTCTAGCTGGTTATTTCATTAGGAATGGGAAGGTCATAGGTTTAGATCACTGATTTAATTGAAAGGACATTACAGTGACACTCTAATCGTTAGGTTTTAACATTTTATTTTTAGTAGTAGTATTATGAATCTTAAAAACAGGAAAAGCCTTGAGATTTTAACACTTAACTCCAAGGGGGTTTTGTTATTGCTTTAGAAAGGCAACCTAAAAGAGAGAATTAACTTCAAGATTTAGCGGTGGCAAAATAGGCGGGCTGGGTTATTGGTCACTGATATGTTCGGGTTGAAATGGGACAAATCAGATTGACCCTTACACATTTATTTGCCTTCTTTTTTTATAAATACTTGATACATTAATTATATTTACAAAGCTATCACAGCAATAGGTCTGTTATTTTGATTGAACGATATAAGAGGATGTAAATATTTAAAAAACAATTTGGGTGACTTTCAAATTGATAAGTAGTAAGGCATCCATTTGTATTTTTTAGTGCATCTGTTAGTATGATTAGGGAATCTGTTAGAAAGAATCAAAAATGCTATTTATGGACCCATACATAGTTTATTCAAAGCCGCTAATGATAAACAAATATTAGTTGAAGAGGCTAATGAGGTTGAAGGTGAGGTTTGTAGTCATAGGTGGGTTTCTTCTGAAAAAATTGATTCATCATTAAATGAAAATAGCTGTAAATCGATATCAGCATCTGTTTTGCTAAGGAAGTTGAGATGGAATACTCTCGGTCTTCAATTTGACTGGTCAAAGGTCTTTTTTGATACCATCTATGAAATTATGTAATTGGGATATATTGCACGTTTTTGATAATTAACTGCTAAATGTACCAACATTTATCTTTTTGTATAGAGGTTATAACATTTCACTCCCTCACAACAAGATCCCGGATGCGCTTTCTCAACTAGCTAAGAAAATGACATCTCCTACAATGCCAGTTGGAGAAGGCTTTCAACCAGAAGCTGCAATCGTTAATTACATTGGTTCAAGTACTATTTGCGCACTAATCCAAGATCTATCTGTCAACTTTCCCGCTCTAAAATAGTATATAATTGTGAGTAATATTGAAATATGTTAGTTAGATCTAGGTGGTGTTTGGATTTGCCTTTCAGAATTCTCCTACTCAGTGGTTAATGTTAAGAACTTAAGATACATGAAATTTGATTATATGTTGCAAAACACCCATCCTGTTCGTAAAGATGCTTTTTTTGGATTATTTTAGCTATTAATTCTCTTAATTATCAGTGTTTCAGTGTTTGCAAAACAGTCTATGAAAATGATTAGTGCATCAAAAAGGTAGATATTAGGGCATCTATGGGTAAAGGATTCAAACAGATGCACTTTCTCATTTTGCGTATCTGATTAGTTGCAACACAACTCTGCATTTGACCGACTTGAAGGATAATAGTTTTCTGGTTTAAACCTTGTCCTATATCTGCTACATCAATAGGCACTCTAATGCTACATCTGCAGTTACAGATTTGCATTCAAGTTTACAGAAAGCTTTAGATTGATGCTTGCTAGATGCCTAATTATTAAGGCATCTGCCTAATTATTAAGGCACCTATGACCAAACTAAAATAATCGCACATATAAGGAATGGATATTGATGCTTCTTTATTAGAATGCTTACCTTCGATATGTCATTCTCTCAGGAGGCCCTGGTGTTGGAAAAGGTACACAATGTACAAGGATTGTTGAGACTTATGGATTCACACACTTGAGCGTTGGAGATTTGCTGAGAAACGAAATATCTTCCACCAGTGAATACAGGTATTGATTTCAACTTTAACTTTTTAATCAGTTGCAATTAACCTAGGTGGAAAAATGGCTGGGCGGGTGAGTTGGGGAACGGATGAAAATGGGCTTGGTTTGAAAAGGGAAATCTTTGTGCAGGTCAGATGGGCGGGGTTGGGGTACATGGCTCCCCCTTTTTGTCTTTAAATATGTGAATACATAGTGTACTAAAATGAACAAAACAATGTAGGATGCTGTAAGCATTTGAAACACATTTAATGACTTTTGACCCATGGTTAATATTTTACTTTGTAATTTACTAGTCTAAGCTGCTATTTGACAAATACTAGCTGATTCGATCCATTTTCATATAAATGGGCTGATTTTACCACCTAATACTAAAACATTCTGCGCCTGGTGATGTTGAATTATGCTTTCAGCGACATGATTCTGGAGACAATCACAAAAGTGATATGCTTCAGAGGTGACATATGGCATTTGGATCTGGAAAAAGTTGAGTTTGTATTCTAATTTTATTTTGCATTGGTCAAGTTGTTTGGCCGTGCAAAGTTATTATTTTCAGAAGTTCTTAATGCATTGACTCAGATGGCAGAGAAGAAATTTGGAAAGACATCAGGTAATAGTAGCGCAAATATGCCACCATCAAGACGTCAATTACCAAATTTGGAAAAGATGTTACAAAACGAAAAGGCGGAATTTAAGGTAACTATCAATTATACGTTTTTATCTAATATGACTTTATTAAGGCAAGACCTTCCATGAATTATTTTGTGATTTGTTTATGTAGGAGTCACTTCGAAAGGTTTTAAACTAGGAGGGGAAGAAAGACCAAACCACGATTGATGTACTGGAGATCAACCATTTGCGAAGACAGCTTCTCTTCCAATATTACGTTTGGGACCATCGACTGGTTCATGCTGCTAGTGTTAATATCAATGGTCATCGCGATGATATAAATGACTTGAGAATGTTTATTTAAGAAAGTTGTGTTAATATCAACATGGTTAGACCAAACGAGACAGATGCTAGTAAGAATGTTTATTCAAGAATTTGTGTTAATATCAACAGTCCTTGTGATGATATAATTTTAATTTTGAACAATTTATCGTTTTAGACGATTAATTCTCACAGCAAAAGCAATAAATTACCTAGCATTTGACTTGTGTATTTGTACTGTTATAATTAATACCAAATTAAGGGAAAAGATGGAAAGTTACAAAATTTACCCTAAAAATAAAGAAAGTAACAAAGAAGCCCCTTGAGTTGGGAAAAAAAAGAGGGGGAATGAGAGGGAGTGATTTGTACACTTTTCTCACTTTTCTACAAAATGAATTTTTTTTCATGAACCAATATCTATATATATATATATATATATATATATATATATATATATATATATATATATATATATATATATATAGAAGTGCGTTCATGTGATGTACAAGCTTAAAATAGA
The DNA here is from genome assembly GCA_021014915.2 of Artemisia tridentata subsp. tridentata. NCBI lineage: Eukaryota > Viridiplantae > Streptophyta > Magnoliopsida > Asterales > Asteraceae > Artemisia > Artemisia tridentata. Next base: position 397,240,556 of record CP139509.1, on the reverse strand, counting down.
TAAAATAGGTACACATTTGGACCGTTGGATCAACCTTGATAGATGAGATCAAAATAACTAATATTAATTAATTAGATAATAATATTAATTAATTAAATATTTAGCTTAAGGATATTATAGTAATTTTGTAATGTCCAATTATCTTGCCAATGTAATCCCCTTCTTAAATGTTCCCAATCCTGTTTCATACGTTATTTTTTTTCACTCTCAATAAAACCATGGCGACATCTTCAATCCAAAAATACCAGGATCGAATTTACCACTATGTCGAATTCAACCGATAATGATTCCATTCAAGGTACTCTTTTTTCAATCAGTATTCCTTTTTCCATTTCAATCGTTTTTCCCAAAAACACCAGGCTTTTCTATGTTTCCTTTTCGTTACAATTTTTAACCATTTGTAAATGGAATTGTGCATTAGCTTATTCGAATTGTGCATTAGCTTATTCGAGTTGTATTCCTGTTAGTGTGTCGATAAGCATCAATTGATCATATGTTTTGAAAAGAATCTGTTAGTTGATTGTGTGTATTAGTTTCATGTGTTGTTTTCAATTTAGGTATATGTTGGTTATGAGTATTAGTCGAAATAATCTTTTCGAATAATGTATTCGTTGTTTATGTTTGTTTCTTGAAATAAACCATTGTGTATTGGTTGATTAGAATTATTGTGTGCCAGCTGTGTATACGTTTTGTAATCAGCTATTAAGTTACAATGATTAAGCAGTTGGATCATTTTATTCTCTTTTTTCGATTCATAGTAATACATAATGTTTATTTGATACCAGGTGAGCCATCAACTCCACGATCAACTCATAATGTGCAAGACAATGTTGTTGATGCTGAAAGTGTCCCACAAGTTGGGAGTTACCAACCAACCCCGCCAGGTAGTAAGTTTTGGATTCCCGAAGCTAAGAAAAAACCCGTGGAAGGAACCTTGTTTGATACAATTGAACAAGCTTTCCAGTTTTATAAAGAGTATGGGAGGGAAGGTGGTTTTGAAGTTAGGAGGGGTGGGCAGTCTAACAGGAAAAAAAAGAAAATCCTGATTTGAAATACTTTTGTTGTTCTAGAGAAGGCTCGAAACCCCCAAAGACAGATAAGTCAACAACGGATACAACATCATCTGATATCGCAGAAGTAGTAAAGGTGATTAAAAGAAGGAAACAAGCATCCCAACGTTGTGGATGCAAAGCTCTACTTCGTCTTAGGAAGACCCCTGAAAATAAGTATGTTGTGTACACCTTTTTTGAAAAACATAACCACACTTTGGTCCATGAAAATGATTACAAGTATCTTCGGGCTGCTAGGAAACTTACTTTTTCTAAATAGCAGTTGTTGCGTCAGCTTTCCAATGCTAATATTGGTCCCACAAGAGCATGGAAAGTAATGAAAGAAATGTATGGCGGGTTTGAAAACATCGGGGTTACAGATGTGGAGTGTAGGAACTATAGGCGGGGTTTGGATAATTTCATTGGTAATCGGATGCGCAGATGGTTGTCGAGAAGCTGTTGAGTAGACAAGAATTTTTCTCCGACTTTTCTGTTGAATACAAGCAAGACAAGAATGATAAAACCTTGATAGGTTTGTTTTGGGCAGATGCACAAGCAAAGTTTAACTATGCTTCTTTTGGCGATGTGGTATCGTTTGATGCAACCTTCCGTTCAAACAGGTATACCGCTACATCTAAAGATACTATATGTACAAACAATATCGGCACACAAGTGTACATATCTTTGTGTTACATGTTGTAATTAGCTTGCGTGCATATAGGTACAAAATGGTGTTGGTTCCTTTTACGAGGATAGATAATCACAATCGATGCATACTTTTTAGAGCTGCATTACTAGCAAGTGAAGCAGCCAAACGGTATACTTGGTTATTGAAAAGGTTTAAAAAAATCTTTGGTACTGCTCCAAAGGTAGTCGTAACTGACCAAGACCCCGCAATGAAGATTGCAATAGAGAAAATATTTCCTGAATCAAGGCATCGCCTGTGTACGTGGCACATAATGCAAAAACTCACTGAAAAGGTATTATTACAATCCAAATATAATAATGAATCACTTTAATTATTTGTTGTTAAACGTTTACATGACTGTTTTAATTTCTAACTTGTTGTAGGTCGGCCCATCTTTATGTAGCAACATTGATTTCAAGCGCTGTTTATGTGATATAGTTTGGACCGACAAAATCGACCCCGATGTGTTTGAGTCGGAATGGAAATCTATCATGGAAGACTTCAATTTAAAGGATAACAAATGGTTGAGCGATATGCTTGACATGCGGACTAAATGGATACCATCTTACTTCCGTCATGAATCCATGTCTGGCCTTATGCGCACTACCTCCAGGTCCGAGAGTGAAAACCACTTTCTTGGGCAGATTACTAACCTACACTTGAGTCTGGTTGAATTTCTTAGCCATTATGATACAGCAATTGATTCACAAAGATTCATATATGGCAAGAATACACATAATTCAAACTACACGACGCCTGATTTAAAACTCATCTGCAAGTTGAAAAGGAAGCCTCTGAATTCTACACACACACAATTTTTTATGATGTTCAAGATGAGATTTTCTCATCGCTGTGTATTGTTGTTCACTGAGTGTACAAGAGTCTGATACGTGTTCTGCGTTTGTGATTCGTGACACAGAAGCCGACTACAGAATAAAGGATTCATTCGTGCAAGTCAAGTATGAGGTAACAATTATCATCCAACACTCATCTATTTTGTTAATTTATCTAATTGTGTAACTGCATATTTGCTGACGTTGTGTTAACGGTTTTTTAATCCCATATGCAGGTTACGTATGTACCTTCTGAATGTTCTGTTCAGTGCACTTGTTTAAGGTACGAATGTTATGGTTTATTGTGTCGTCACATTTTTTACGTGCTCCGTATGTCCAAGGTACACCACTTCCCAAAACAATACATGGATAATAGATGGTCAAAGCACGCTATGCGTCACATCCCTGTGAACAATACAAAGGCTTTTCGAACCTCAGATTCTGTAGTTGATGATACAGTTAGAGAAATTTACAGCAACGTTGAAGAATCTATTAGCCATTTGGTTGGTGACATTCAAAAGCTTCAAATATATAGGGACGACCAAGCAGCAATGATGAAACAATCCAAACTTGACGTTCCTAACCCTCCTAAACTGAACACGAATGAAGCTTACGCAAGAACGCTTGGCGTAACTGAACCGGCAGAGTTGACTATTTTGACCGCTACAGATATTAATAATAAGGGTCAGGTGAGACGCACAAGGCACAAATCAAAGAGCGAAATTGCAATGGAACTAGGCGAGAAACCAAAGAGAATGTGCAAAGGTTGTGGCACGTTGGCTAGGCATGATTCTAGGAATTGTCCAATAAGAAGAAGCGCCTTCAAGATGAGGACGTGCACCAGTCCAATGATGATTATATGGATAGTGACTAGTTTATGTATTCGATGTTGCGTAATTCCACCCACTTTTAACTATTTTAGACTTCTTGTTATGTTAGACTTAAGAGCAAGTCCTTTCTTTGTTTCAAACGGTTGTTTCAATCGTAGTTTGTTTAATAAAAAGAGTTCATTATTCAATCACATGAGCTACTTGTATTGGCATGTAAATTTGATGTGTTTACTTGCAATATTATATGTTTCCAGTAGTTCAATATGTAAAAGCCTTAATCTGCATATACAGGTAGCTTCCTACCAGACCTGCATACACATTTTGACAGCACATTTAAACACACAGATCTGCATACCCATTTTTGACATCCTAAAAAACACTTCACTTTATTTGCCATTATAACATTCAACTGATTTCGAACAAGGTAATATTTTTTCACTTGATGTGTATCATCTGAATTTGTCAATGTTTCCTGATGTTCTATTCTCAAATTCTGTTAACCTTATTGTTTATGTGTAGTGATGAGTACACGCTCTCTACCAAACAGTTTCTGATTTACCAAAGCAATTCCCCAAATACAGAAAATAGCGAGTCAGAGACCAATACACACATATGCTAACATACATGGTTATGTAACTACTACGTGTTCATCATCTTATGTGAACTTAGATCAAGCATCAAAGCCCGACTTCTCTTTCTTTATTAATTAGTCTCTAATTCGTTGAAGTGTGTCAACTCTGAAAGCAGGTGAAACTTGAATACTCTTTCATATTTAAGTCTTGTTGGTGGTAAGCAAATAAGTGTAGCTTAATGCCATCGACAATTAAGAGCTCAAACAAAACAAATCACTAAAATAAGGGCTATGGGAAAATAGAGAAATCGACAAAATTCAAAAAGGAATTAGGAAATTAACAATACACGTTATGAAAATTATCAAAATCACCCTGTGCAAAGAAAAACCTGTGCAAGTAAAAAACCTTTGCAAAGAAACTTAAACCCAGGTTCAAAGTGGGTAAACCCAGGTTCAGTGTGTATATGTTAAACCCAGGTCAAATGGTAAAACTGTGCAAGTAAACCAGGTTCAAAGTGGTAAAACCCAGGTTCAGTGTGTATATGTTAAAATCCAACCAAAATAAATAAACATAGATTAAAAAGCTTCAAATCACCCTGTCCAAAGAAAAACCTGTGCAAGTAAAAAACCTTTGCAAAGAAAGTTAAACCCAGGTTCAAAGTGGGTAAACCCAGGTTCAGTGTGTGTATATGTTAAACCCAGGTTCAAAGTGGGTAAAACCTGTGCAAGTAAACCCAGGTTCAAAGTTGTTCAGTGTGTATATGTTAAAATCCAACCAAAATAAATAAACATAGATTAAACATATATAATTAAACATAATGCATACTTCCATGTTTTAAAACCAAAAACACCACAACTACATTAAAGGTTACTCGGTAAGCATATGCGTGTTTTTTTACGACACTAAACTGAAAACACACAAACATAACAAAATTGCAGTATCAGTGCTACTTCTTAAATCCAAACTACAGAAATCAGTTCATTTCCCTTCAAACTTGGTCGCTACACGCAACTTGATGGTTTCAAACACAGCCATCCGTAACCGCTTCTTTTCTTCGTCTGGTACTTTCCTGAATCCATGCACTTCCTTATCAAAATCACCCTTCGCCAAGTTGCAATCGGACAGAAGAATCTTTACTGCATACATAATACGCAATTCCCTCAGTTCTTTCTTTTGTTTCTTCCCTTCTTTGCTCAAGCAGCAAAGGTCAGCATCATCACCTTTTTAGGTTTCCATGTGGCACATTGTAAATACACCACAATCTAAAAAATTGTTGGTTGTCCTGCATCCCAATTGCATCACCTTTCTAGCCGCTTTAGTTATTCTTTCATAATTCCGATTGTTCTTGTGCAACAGATAATCCTCAAACATAGACATCTGATATACAAAAAAAAAGGGGAAGTTACATATGTAATCTCAGTACCAATAAACCTATGTACCACAGACCTAAGTTGCAAACCTTGTCAGTTCACAATGTCAGAACCGCAACACATACCTAACCTTTACCAACCTCACAATTTGAAATCAGTGTACACCACCAATCATTTTTCAGACTTCAAAACCACATTTTGAAGAATACCAAATAGACGATATGCAGCAAACACATATTATGCAGGCTACATAACATACCACTGGCATTCTACACATGAATGCAACTGAGTACATTCATCATTACCATCTAACACACATAATCAACTTCCGGACGCAAACAGATTGTAAACATTATCAACTGATGCACCCGAATCATTATCAACTAGATTAATACACATAAGTTTATTTCAACTAATACACCTTATCACATAACACACATACTCACGTTACACATACCTAAAGGTGCACACAAACAACTACCAACTAATCCTAAGTGACGATGGGTTATATATTGGCAATTTCCTTATTTACACATTACTGTGCAGGTTTATTAGAAAACAACACAAACCTAAAGTTGCTTTTGGGTTATTTATGAAACTGATGGTTCACTAGCTAAAACTTTTCAAGACATCTACCAAACTGATGGGTATCTGATGCACATTAATCATATTCAACTAACCTACAAATTTTACAAACATGGCTACACACATAAACCAACTCATACACAGTTGCAGACTACCAAACACACAAACTTTTGCAGGACTACCGCAACTGTACTTGCAGCAAACATTTGCAGACTACCAAGACACAAGTTATACACTACCAAACATAAACGCATCGATTCTAATAACCTGTCACTCTTTTGTTTACTTAGAAAGCATATGATTAAACACAACGTACCAGTTGCATGGTAAACCAAGTGAATCTTTCATCCTCATTCGTATTTGGCAGAAGCAGGTTATCCAAAATTTGTACCTCACCATCCTTCATGTTCATGCATACTACAAAGAAATGACGTCCTTGAATAACAGGGAAGAAAACCTGCCAAACATTTCAACAACAATCTATCAATACCTGAATTTATTTGAAGTGATACGTGTTATAGGATTGGCTATGTGATACATACCAATTGAACACCATCAAGGGTTTTATACTCGCTTCTATTCACTACATTATCCATGTTTTTGACAAACTTGTCCAATGCCTTTTCGTACTCCCAGCTTAGCATGTCACTAGTCTGCATTCACATGAAATTGTGCTTGTAAGATGTTCTAAAATATATCAAAAAAAATTATTAGACTGATACGTATTCGATATCCTTGTCAACTTATCAGCATAGCTATGTGGCAAAAAAGCCTTGTCACCGTAAGCTTGCTTCTGTGCTTCTCTTCTTTGTTAAGTACAAGCGTGAATATGTCAATCGCTCCACTGGCTATATCTATGCCTGGAAACAGACTTTCCAACACGACCCGTTCTCCATCAACATATTGTGTCTTGAACACAATGTCACTATCATATACACATGAGTTAAACACTAAATAATATACATGTTCCTACTAATTATTAACTGTCTACGATGCATTTAGACTTACGTTTCTGGTAATCTAGCACTGAGGAAGCATTTAGCAACTCTCTGTTCGAATTTAGATATGCCATCTAACGGTGACACTTCCCTGGTCATATACGGTGACCTTAGAACTTCAGGTAATAGTCTTTGACGTTGTGCCCTTGCACGTTCACACTTCGGTTCCAAGACACTTAAAGGCACAGGCTCTGGATACACATTTACAATCTCTTTGCATTTACTTCCCATGCTTTCTCTACCAAACCTTGATAACCAGTTTGATGTATTGGTTTCATGAGCGCGCCCTGAGATGGGATGATCAGGAGTCTTAAAACCACCACCATCTGCTGGTTCCTGTGACACATAACTTCTTAGGCTATCCAGCAACATTTGGTCTTCTTCCAGGTCATCTACAACGCATTTTCCTTGCATTGCTGGTGGCTGTGTGACATTTAAATCGAACTCTGTACCATCTTCAAACTCAAGACGCGTCGGTTTCTGTTGATGTTGTCTCTCCCATTCTCTGCACACTTCATTTGATATGGCAATCAGTTCGGTAGGCGTCCCATATACCTGCGTAAACGGGAATTCAGATTCATCCGGTGTGCCACCATCCTTTTAATTCACACCTTTTTTGGGTGTAAAACAACTCTCACGTGCATCATCAGCTGGATCTTTCTTGTCTTCTGTCTCATGATAGTAATCCCGAGTGACAAACAAATTATCTCTGATTTCCTTCAAGTCCATAAACCCATGATCCTCTGGATAATCCTTAAGTCCTTTAGCTATCAACAGGTCTGCCATATCAATGAGTTCCACAGCCCTTTTAAGATATGTTGACGCTTTCTTTTTTATCACCTATCGGAACAAATAAATTATGTATTACGATAACGATCCAAATTTACGAGACAACCAATACAAAATTATATTAGTCACTAAAATGTACCTCAGCATCTTCTGGTATACTCTCATAGCCATTGTCGTCACACACATAATCTTCACACGCTATATCTTCATCAAGGTCTGCACAAAAAACAATTTTACATTGTAACTAGTGTATTTCATATTAATGGAATTAAATTAATCAACGCTTACCCTCATCATCCACTTCTTCATCAGCAGCTCTATCATCAGTAGTTGCATCATCAATAGGTTCCTCTGGGAACATGTCTCTATCATCAGTAGCTGCATCATCATCTATTTCTTCATCCATAGCTCTATCATCAGCAGCTGCATCATCAACATGTTCCTTTGGGAACATGTCTTTCTTGAGTTTATGCAACAACTCAGAAGAACATTGTTTGATATGTGTATCTAACGTGGCATACACAACCTGTGATTAAAAATAAAAATAAAAATTAATAATTAACTATCAAAGTAAAAAAAAATGGATTTAATAAACATATATTACACGCCGAACACATAAGAAATATCATACCAGTAGTAGTATTACAGGACCATTGAAATGTCTCTTCCGATTCCACGATCTTTTTGTTCTTACTAAACACTCGACTATATACGTGCACCAGTCTAACTTCCGTATATCGTCTTCTTTGTTAATGCACGGTAGGAACCAAATATTGACGGTATTGCTCAAATTTAGCTCACCGATTGTTGAAAAAAACAATACCAAAAAATTTAACTTAAACAACCACCCACCTCGGTTTGTTTTCAATATTTGACTTGCCACATGAGTGTTGTAATACTTTTTAACACCATCCCCAAACTGTTCCTTCCATTGCTTAACTAACGAGTTCCTATAATCTGCATTATCCCAAGTCTCAATGTGCACATCCCCCCTTGGTACACCTAACACATTTTTCACTAGGTCTGGTGTAATATCAATTCTTCTACCATCTACATACAAGCTACATGTGTTTTCATCAAATTTGTCTAACAACCAGTAAGCAAGACGGGTCGGTATATCCTTTTTCTTAAACTCAAGCAACTCACCAAAACCCATACTCCTTACATCCTCTCTGCTCTTTTCAAAATCCGACATCTCTGTTATCACGCGAAACAAATTGCCTGGCGGATTTCTCAAACGTACTCTATTCACATTTCTGCCAACATTAGGTACCGCTCTATTTTTTCCTTTTTTACTCTCTGCTCCTAGTTTACCTTTCCTTTCAAACCGTTTTTTGGTAAACACTTTTTTCTTACTGACAGAAACTTTAGGTATCTTCGATTTCTGCTGCGAAACAAAATCATCGTCTGTTGATTGTCCATCTACAGCTGCAGCATCTTCATCTACTGGCACACCAAATAAAATGCGACAATTACATCAACATATTTAAACACGTACACACTTATCACTTGCTCCATTCAATAAAAATGTAATACAAAATCCAATTACCTTTATCAAATAATTTTTCCCCTATTCCGGCTTCTAGTTCCATTTTCCGTTTAGCCGCTGCACGTTTGCCTGTTGACACCACAAGTTTCCATAAATTATACCAGTCAATCATAAATAAAATACGAAACACATAAATAATATCTCTTAGCTATAAAATACCTTTTCTAGTTCCCTCTCTTTCGTCCTCCATTTTTTTAGTACCCTTGTCCCTTTTCAACTCCTTTTTTTTACGTGCCTCGTCATTCGTCAAACTAGCACCTTTTTCAGTTTCTTTATCCACATTTTCTCCTTCAAATTGAACACCAATATCTGATTGACCACATATACCAACCAAAAACATTACACTCTTATATACAACATTAACCAAACAACCTAATACACATAAGTCATCAACTGATATAGATTAGTCTATTTAAAACTCTTTTATGAGTGGTACGATATCATGTAATACACATAAGCTGCTATCGACTAACACACAGAACAAGCTATTACCAGACATGCATGCGACTGTTTGAAAAGCCTCATTACAAAGTTACAGCATACATTACAAAGTTACAGCATACATTACATAAAAAGCAAACAAAGTGAACCTCCTTTTTTTAGAACTACCAAACTATGTTTTACATTACACTCTTATATACTCATTACACACACATACGTGGTCTGATTTAGATAGCCACAGTCTCTCAAGTCTCAAAGGATGCACATATGTAATTATAAAGTTACAGCATACATTACATTAAAAGCAAACAAAGTGAACCTCCTTTTTTTAGAACCACCAAACTATGTTTTACATTACACTCTTATATACTCATTACAGACACATATGTGGTCTGATTTAGATAGCCACAGTCTCTCAAGTCTCAAAGGATGCACATACCTTTCGCTCATCTATGAAATGCAACAGATCAAAAGTTATACCAGTAGTTCATTACTTATATGACCCATTCACCGTTATGTATGTATATCATGTAATACGAATGACCTGCTATCAACTACCACACGGTCCAAACTATTACTAAACAAGTATGCGACTGATGCACAAATATCATTACACACACATTGGTTTACATAGATAAGACTTAAAAACACCTATATGTAGCTAATACACCGTCATATATAACTAGGCGACACCACACAACAACTACTAGTTGTTTATTTCAAAACAGTTAATAAGCAATACACAATCAACTACTTCAACTTATACAATGTGTTAACAAGCAATACACAATCAATTACTTCAACTTAACCAATACACAAAACAGTTAATACGCAATGCACAATCAACTACTTCAACAGTTAATAAGCAATACACAATCAACTACTTCAACTTAAGCAATACACAAAACAGTTAATAAGCAATAAGAAATACACAATCAACTACTTCAACTAATAGTTGTTTATTTCAAAACAGTTAATAAGCAATACACAATCAACTACTTCAACTTATACACTTAATCAACCAATAACTTCTTTTAAAACCCAGCCATATACAACTAACAGTTAGCTAACTACCTTCCACAACTAATTCAACTCATACACATCCGTTAGGTAAGAAGCTTACACAACCAACTCAACTCATACATACCAAGTGACAAATACACAGAAATCAACTCACTCACATCCCAATAATTAAAACCGTATATTAATAAGAAGCAATACACATTACCTTGATCGTCTTCACTATCTCCATCAAGAGTTAGATCGATAGTTTCAGGTTCCTCATTATCACTTCGTCGTTTCCAAGAGTTAGGTCGATAGTTTGGTCATCTAACTATTGTCAGCCTTCCACTTTGTCAGACTGAAACCAAAACACAACAATGTGTTGATTAAATTAAAAAAAAAAAACAATCTTTAAAGACTGAATAAAAAAAAGAAAATAAGAAGAACCATGAATCAATTACCAAACGTTATTTCTTGTGCATTCGAATTGTTAATCACTTGAGAAACAAAATTTGGCATACTTGTATACACACCTTTGCTACCTGTATTTAAAGGAAAAATGTAGAACGAAGATTTGGGGATTTTCTATTGATTGAACGATTTGAGGATTTTCTATTGATTGATCGATTTGGGGATTTTCTATTGATTGAACGATTTTTGGGATTATGATGTTGATTCCGAATTGCATTATATCCGGTTAACTAATTGGGGGTGCTTAATTGTGGCTACCTAATTCTTAGTCTAACTGATACTCGTTAATGATCAACACAATATATACGATCCTGTAAAAACTTGATACACAAAAGCCATTTGTCTGTCACTTAATTACAATTGTCCCACTCATCTATTTAATATCTAATCTCATCTATTTAAATTGATCCAACGGTCCACGTGTGTACCTATTTTATCTATTTTAAGCTTGTACACCACAATAACGCCCCCATATATAATTATATATATATATATATATATATATATATATATAGATAATATATATGATATATAACATATTATAATATATATGATTGTATATACCTATAATATATATATATGTAATTATACATACATATATATATTATGTATAATAACATATATATATATATGTATATATATCATATATATATATATATATATATATATAAATGTGTGTGTGTGTGTGTGTGTGTGTGTGTGTGTGTGTGTGTATCTATATATATACAATAGGCACCCATAAAAATTTGACATGTGGACATTCAATAACTAAATTAAATCTGAATTATTAATTAAACAAAAAGGGTATTTAGGTAGTTTAACACCCTCTTAACCCTCATAAATCCAAACCACCTCTCTCCTCCGTTACATATAAGTCCAGATCTGCTAAGGGTGGAGGGAGTGGTTTCACCTATCCCTCCCTTCACCAATTTCCCACATCATCAATAACCAATAAAAACCTTTCAACTCACACTTCACCAATTCACTCCAATTTTCACCAATTTGGTGGCATTGGTTTCACCTAATCACCTAATTGCCACAATAAGGGTGGAGGGAGTGGTTTCACCTATCTACGGGGCCAAAAACTAGAGCTCGCCGTGTCTTGAAGATGTTCAACGGCGGATACCATAAATTGAAGCGAGGTACCATGAGTTTCGTCGGACGAAGTCGGGTAAACGTATTCGGATTCGGATTTCGGATCAATCGGAAGACATTTTTTGTTAAAAGGGTGTTAGACTTTTTGTGATTTTTAGTAAAAAAAAGGGGTGATATTTGAAGATATATATGTAGTTGAAAGGTTTAAAGAAAGATAGGAAATGTGTGTGAATATATAGTTGAAAGGTAGAAAAAAAAGGAATTTTTTTTTTATTATTATTATTATTTTTTAAATAACTGGCCAACGGCCATTTTTTTTTAAATTTGACCATTTGTGGGCCACATCTCTTCGTCTCTCTCTACTCGGCATCCACTACCGAAGCACCTTCACCGACCCACTTGCGGCGGTGTTACCGCCTCACCGAACCCCACACCAAACAAAACACCGACCCACTCCCTCCACCCTAATATGCCTCCTTCCTCCCATCCTTTTTTTCTTTAAAACTAACTACACCATCACAATCTAACTTATCTTCTATTCACGAAATTCAAATCGACCCTTGTTGATTGATCTCGTTTTTCGGCTGCGAATCTTACAAAATGCCCATTATAAATTTGTATTATCAAAGATGGGATAACCAATCATCTTCCTCATTCTATCCCTTCTAAAATTCTGTGATTATCCTTTGAAAGCAACAAAATCCGTCACTTAGATCGACTTTCAAAACCTCACAATAAAGAAGTTTCAATTTTTATTCCACATCCGAATTCGTTACTGTGACGAATTCGTTATACATATTCGTTGATGTCGAATGGTGATACATGTTCATGGTGATTTTGGTGATACGTATTCTTGATTTTCTGTTTTTGGTATTTTTTTTTTAGATCTTAAAGCTATGAAGTATATGCTGACTATTATTCGTTCATAAGGAATACAAAATTGACTATTATTAGTTCATAAGGAATACAAAATTGATTTTCTTTTAGTCTTAATTAATATCATCGTTAGTGATTTTTTTTTTGGTGCACTTGTACATCCTGACTATTATTCGTGTGCATCAAAGAGGTTAATTTTGACTAGTGCATCAATTTTGTACATTGGTAAATAAACTAAATATGTCACTTATTGTATCCAAAAATTTAGTTTGTCACTTGAAATGTATCAAGAATCTATGTGTGTCAAAAATTATATTATGTCAATAAAAAATCTATGTGTGTCAAAAATTATATTATGTCAATAAAAATGTGTAAACAAAAAATTAATGTATCACTACTAATGTATCAAATGATTAAGTGTGTCACTAAATACTTATCAAAAAACTTAATATGTCACTATAAATGCATCACGAAATGAGGTGTGTCAAAAAACATATGCATCACAAAATGAAATGTGTCAAAAAACATACTAATTATAAATGTGTCATTAAAAATGTATCAAGAAACATAATGTGTCACTAAAATGTATCATAAAAAAATGTGTCAAAAATATTAGTGTGTCAAAAAAATTAGTTTAGTAATTAAAAAATCCTCATCTATGACTATATGACTGTACGTAAAGTGAAAAAAAAAAAAGGATGCCAGAAGCGATTGTGTAGTTACTGACATTTAATGGTGACACCAAGCTAAGTCAACTGATTTTAATGATACAATATGCCACTAGTTTTTAAATTTATTACAAAAA
>CP139509.1:397124103-397224103 GCA_021014915.2 Artemisia tridentata subsp. tridentata | reverse complement strand
TAATTAGAACTCCAAAGCACAAAATGGGTCAGCTCCAAACTCCTAACTGATTTGTAGGTGTATAATTTCTTAAATAAATAAAAATGTTAAAACCAAGAAAAAACAGATAATGAAGTTTATAAGTATTAACCTTGAGCCCAACTTTTACAGCGAAATTGAGGTCGGCTGCATCTTATACCTGTATCAACAGTTTATCCATACGCTTCTAGCTAGAAACAACACAACGCAACATAAACATGCTAACAGCTTCTCCATATTCAAACCTCGTATTTAAAACAGCGACCAAACCTTCATATGGAAATAGCTATGGGTTTGACATAAACAGAATTTTAATGAACCAAATATTAGGCTATTGGATTTTGAGTTATCAGTTTCCAAGTATTTGGGTATAGTTTTATAAACATATAATCGTTTCAGAAAATAGGAACGCACCCAAACACAACCTCTGTCAGCATGTTTTCATAATTCTCATTACTAACTCCAAATATTAGATCATACTTAAGAGCAGAAATATTAAAATGGTCTGAATTTAATCAACATAATGCCAAGATTGACGGTGTATTAAATTTCCCAAAAGTAAGCAACAGTGAAATGAGATATCCAACACAGAAAATAATAGTTTTACACCTTTATGGTACATGGCATCCTATTAAACCATTAAAAGAGAAGGTTATTAATTTTATACTAAATTTTATATTCTATAAGGAATAAAAGCCTAAAAGGATAAACAAAAACACCTGTTTTGTGATGAGCCCTTCTTGATAAGAACATTGGTACCTGCTTATCTCAATAAGCTGAAAATTAAGTAATCCAAGACACACCTAAGTCCGCAGATGGTTCCACATGCCTTGTCCAATGAAAAAGTGTGGTTCATGATAAAACTTTGATGGAAAGGGAGACAACACATACCAAAAGGTTCCACCGATCATATTTTTCTCCTATTATTTGCAACAGATTTCCGCGGTGCAGAAGACCAGCGTCTATTGTTGTCTTTATCTCAGATGTCCTGCCAGATACCTAGAAGTGTCAATTTGAATGATCATTATCATGAGACCCAAACACATTAGCACCAAACTCTTGATCATTAACCAAATTGTTGTGAGAAAATGAAGGGAGAACATGGTACCTGTAAGTAGTGGACCATGTACTAATTAATGGGTTGATCCGGTTATGTTTTATCTTAAAGGGTGAAACAGGTAATAGAAAACATAATATGGATAAAAGTTACACAATTTATATAAACGAAACCAAATTTTAACTCCAGTCACATATAGCAAGTGTGTATAAAACCTTAAATAATATGGAATGTCGTCAAAAGAAACATTACCTTTACGTCCATCAATAATTCCTGCAAGAATATCTTCCTTTAACATTGCAGATCTTACCAACGATCCTGGTGCTGATGCAGTCGATGAATCCCTGGCCTGCTCATTGGTTTACGATGCCTTTAATGATAATATACTTACCATGCCTCTTTCCCTGTTGTTAAATATCAACAACAATTCCATACCGATGATCCTGGAGCTGATGCAGTTAATGAATCCCTGTCATGCTCCATGGTTTATGATGCATTTAATGATAATATACTTACCATGACTCTTTCCCTGTTGTTAAATATCAACAAAAATTCCATAATTCAATTAATCAAAAACAATTGCATTGACTTGATCTTTATCAACATTTGCCTGAAAGGCTATACTTGCAACATGAAATTCAGATAAAAAGGAACTTTACATGAAATTTAGGGCTGCTGCCAAATGCAAATGCTGATTGACCAAACACCGGACTAAATGAGGAGCTCCAGTAGCTACAGTGACTTAAACACCAAAAGTAGGAGTAGGCATCAAAGAGCCCAACACTGGAGTACTCGAGGCGCCAAATGCAGGTGTCCTTGAAGTAACAAATGCTAGGGTAGTCGGTTATCCAATAAACTGAACACAGACCTCACGAATGTGAAGAGCTTCTCGCACGTCTCTTCTATTCGCCCAAACATAGGAAAGCACATAATTTTCATCCTGCAATAAGTATAGTAGAAAACAATAATAAAAAATATGCATAAATATGAGAGTGGTTAATTGATTAGTAATTACATGAGAACCATTGCAAGTGGAAGAGAGGGTCTACATGACAACATTCTGTCTGAAATTGAGGTAAGAGATCGATTGAAGTGTTGTCAAGAGCTTTTAAGCCTCTCTTGTAGGGATCAGACTTCAAGGAATTTAAAGTGTCAATTACTGCATAAAGACAAGTTTTCATGTAAAGGTGCACCATTTTACAGAAAAAGCGCCAATTAGAGGTGGCAATTATGACTAATTTACATATAAAGGGTACCAAGTGAATTCAGAAATAGAACTACCAATGGTAATAACTATCTGTAAAATATACTAACCACTTTGATGGGAATTAGGGGATGGTGAACCAGATTGAGTTGAGAAAGATGGAGAAAATGGTAGCCCGGTGTTGTCTTGAAGATATGAAGCTCGTCCGTTCAGAGATTACTGCACCAAAAAGTATCGGTTTATTATGAATAAAAACCAGCACATATCCGAAGATTATGAAATCGTGGTACATTTACCTCTTTAAATCGAATTATGTTTGGATTTCGAAGGGATCTATGATTTATAATTTCCCTGGAAACATTCTCATCAATCTAAAACAAATATATACACACCCTTATTATAATTGAATTGAGTGTATGCAATCAAATGTAAAAAGAGGTTGTTTGGGATTGCTTAACATTACACAATGCAAAAATTATTGTTTGGGTTCACTTTTGATCTACTGTTAGTTATTTGTATAATAAAAAAGAAAAAGTCTTGGCTGATTAACTCATTAACCCGGACCAACATAATTCAACCCAAATCTTTTCATTTCTATTACCCGATCGGTCAACATCCTTCCTGAAGGGATCACCGACTACATGGTTTACAGCACGTGCCTTTGCTTTCTCTATGAAATCATAAATTAGCAAACTCTATCAACTCAATCTCAAAATCTAGTTCAGCATCCTTTGGAAAGCTATCTGGAACAGAGACTGGACAGTCATCCTCTCCGTAATGCAATTCAGGCTTCATTTTTAACTGAAACATAGAGCACCACAACATGTGTTAAAGATTTACAGAAACTTAGATTGACAATTAGAGCTTCAAGTGCTTAATAAGCTATGACCACTAAAAGGTAAGTAGCAATCAGATCAGGTTCCAGCACAGTCGGTATATTAAGCATATCTTACAAACGGTTACTTTAGTATTACTTCATATACACATTACACTTAAATTTTATGAATGTGGAGGAGTGGGGCATTTTTCTCATTACTGTCCCAATGTTCAAACGGACGAATGCTGCTGAGGGAGTGCAGAATAGACAAAAAAAAACTTACCACTGCAACTTCACCCTTCAACATTGTTGGAAGTCCTTCTATCAGCCCTAATATCATCTTGCTGATACCCATGACCTGCCTTATTGGGGTTCCTTTGCCTATAAAACAACATTGCTGAAGTATACGGCCACCAAAAATAACATTGCTGAAGTATACGGCCACCAAAAATAAAATAAGTTAACAACTCAAGTAGCTTGTATAAAACTTACCACCTTGAGGACTATGATCCTTCACAATCACTATAACCACCAAGCACTTCTAGTGTAATCTTTACCACGTCTACCTATAAGAGCCACAATCTCTCCCCCTAAGCAGCAGCAGGCAAAACATCAATTAAATCGGCCATTGCAATTCTCAACTCCGGTTTAACTAAAATAAACTTTTCATTACAGCTAATACGAATTCACGAGTTGGAACCTATTTATAATATTTGACAACTGAAAGACCCCTAAGCAGCAACAGGCAAAACATCAATTAAATCGGCCATTGCAATTCTCAACTCCGGTTTAACTAAAATAAACTTTTCATTACAGCTAATACGAATTCACGAGTTGGAACCTATTTATAATATTTGACAACTGAAAGACCTATTTATAATATTTGACAACTGAAAGAACTCTAATATATGATCAAGTGACATGCAACTGTAAACAGTGACAATGTATGTTAACAATAGATATGCAAAACATAAGATAGAACATATGTACATAGTTACATACACTAACCCTAATAACACAATGTGATTGATGTCCAACCTAACCAGCCAATGCTCCGACCACCTTAAAAAACACCGGAAAAACCATAAAAAGTGTGAAATTTTTTTAAACTTACAGCTTTGTTGATCACCATCTGCTAATGAAAACCAAACTTGTTGCATGTAAAGAGAAAGATTATGTTTGTGTGTGTTATTTAATATGACAATATAAAGAATTGTCACTGGAAAATAGAGGAATCTTTAAAATTATGTAGCTAATAGATGCATCCTTTATGTGTGTTTTAGGGTTAGAGTTTGAATGATATTAGGGTTCTGAGATATAATGAATTAATAGGGCGAATTTCAGGAATTATGGGATATGTTTAATTGGAAAGGTTTATAGGTTTTGTTTGCAAACTATAAAACAAAAAACAGTGTTATTTGATAGATTATCCAACCCCGAGCAATCTTAGTTATTGGTGGGGGTTCGGTCCGTTAGCTGGTATTTGTTTAGTCATTCAGATTATAAAACAAAAAACAGTGTTGATCTAGTGGTTCACATGGTTGTTAATATTATGCATTGTCCCAAGTTCGAATCCATCAACATGAATTTTTGGAAAAAATAAATCCGATTTAAAAAAATATATACATATTACAGAATTTCGAAATAAATAAAAAAAAATTAAAAATAAATTATATAAATTGCTTATGTGGCAATAGTTGCTTATGTGATTAAAAATAAATTATATAAATTGCTTATGTGGCAATAGTTGCTTATGTGGCATTGCTTATGATTATGTGGCATTTAAATGATTATGTGGCATTGAGGTGGCATTGAGGTGGCATTAATGACGTGATACGCCTCCTGTTATATATAATGTAAAATATATATATATATTGCAAGAAAACCAAAAAAAAGACGTAAGTGCAATCCTGTGTACACAATACCCACAAACACACACAAACTTAAATCCACACATTTTTGGTAAAAATGAAGAAAAAACACTGAAACGTCCATTATAGCCATGGCAATGCGCCTATAGCGTCGATGTCGATGCAGATGGTGGCGTCATAAGTGCCAAAAATGACAACAAGCTCCATAACACGTTACACCGTGCACTCTAATTGTTGAACACGAAACTTAAAAGTTAAAATATTATTACAATTGATAAAACAAAAGGTTAAAGAGTATAAAGATGATGTATAAAAGTCAAGTGTTTGTCTATCCAATACCCTCAGTGCTTTGTTTAACGTGAACATAAAAGGATATTTTAAGTTGAGACATATACATCCGTACGTTAATAAACGTTAACCACTAATCATCCATGAGGACGAACGGTGTAGTTTTTTTCCGTTACCTTCTAACTTGGATCTAACATGACGGAATATTTGCACCGTTAGTCCTCAGGGATGTATAATGTCTAACGTTTGTTATAATTTTTATTTTTATTTATTTATTTGTATTTTTTATTTTTTATATTAATTTTATTTGATTTTTATTTTTATGTTATTTTTTTTCATCTATTTATTTTATTTTTAGTTTCTTTATTTTACTTTTTTATAATTTATATTTATATTTATATTTTTGTTTTATATTTTATATTTTTTTATCATTTTATTATTATTATTATTATTATTATTATTATTATTATTATTATTATTATTATTATTATTATTATTATTATTATTATTATTTTATTATTATTATTATTGGTTTCTCTACAAAATCCAACCCAAATATCATTTATCTTTATTTTCTTCAAACAATAGAAAAACAAAATTCAAACACTTTCTCACCTTATCTTGTTATTCTTCAACCTGATTTTCTTTTTATCAAGTATCAACCAATTCATTTTGAAAAATGATGTGGTTGATATTTGATAGAAGAATGAGGTTGAAAAATATGAAGATGGGGTGAGGAGGTGTTTGAATACTCATTTTTCTATAGAGGATCAATCTCTTTATTTTGAAAAAATAAATGGTTGGTACTTGAGTCTTGATAGAAGAATGAGGATGAAAAATATAAAGATAGTGTTAGGAGGTGTTTGAATTTGATTTTTCTAATGTTTGAAGCAATGCTAGTAAGATCTTAATAATAGAAAACACAAATTCAAACACCTCTTCACCACATCTTCATATTGTTCAACCCCATTCTTCTATCAAGTATTAACAACTTCATTTTAAATAATAATAAATAACAAAAAATAAAAAATTAAAAACAAAAATAAATATAAAATTTAAAAAATTTATAAATATAAAATATATAAAAAATAAAAAATAAATAAAAATTAGAACAAACGTAAGACATTATACATCCCTGGGAACTAACAGTGAAAATATTTCCGTCATGTTAAATCCAACTTAGAAGATAACATAAAAAAATTGCACCGTTCGTCCTTATGGATGTATGATGGTTAACGTTTATTACCAAAGGGATGTATATGTCTCAACTTATCGGCGAGGGATGTATGGTGTGAAAATGGGTAAACCATATGGATTTATTTTGGAGATGTTTACGAATGGTATGTAAATCGACTTAGAGATGGAATGGGAATTGTGGAAAACTAGAAGGGGGGGTTGAATAGTTTTACGTCCTTTTTAATTTATTATAAAAACTTAGATTCGAATTTATATGAACTCAACTCTTGAACAATATGAACAAATATAAGTAAATCTAAATTAACAATGCAAGTAAAGTAATGAAATGAAATGAAAGATAGTAATGGAGAGATCGAACCGCGAGACAAAGGATTTATAGTGGTTTGGCTACAAGGACACCTTCCTTGCCCTACTCCACTCCTCGAGCACCTAACTCGAGAGTTTTCTTCACTATGTCAACAAGCTCCCTTATGGCGGAGAAAACCTTACACAACTTTCGCTTACACCAATTTTATGACACAAAGCTAAATGTCGAGTTCTAATCGTAGCTAGAACCAATCTCACAACTTCAATCACAACTTCTTCACGACTTCTTCACAACTTCTTCACTACGGCTTCACAGCTTCTTCACAACGGCTTCACAACTACTTCACAACCTAGCACTACTTATATACTCTTCTACTTCTTCACACCTTCACTACTTACACACCTTAACTTCTTCACAACTTCACTACTTACACACTACACTACACCTAATATACACACCTTATACACAAATGAATGAATGATTTACAAAGTTGACTAAACTAACAACTTAGGTAACAAGATGATATTTAAGTTGTAATACTTCTAGTCTTGATTGATAGAAGTATTCTTCTCTTTGCACTTGGATGATTGAAGCTTGAATCACTTGGAAACAAAAGCTTAAGATTATGTGATCAAAGGATTTAGAAAGATATAAGAGGAGATTTAGAACAGAAGGTTTTGGGGTGCAAGAGGTGAGGAAAAAGTCCATGATTAGTCCAGTATTTATAGGCAAAAATTGACAGCTGGAGGAGCAGGGCGGTCCCCTTAATTAGGGGGTCGGTCCCCTTAATTATTAAGGGGGCCGCCTAGGTAATTAAGGGGGCCGCCCCTTATATCCGTTGCCTAGTTTTGTCTTTTTGTGGGGAAGGTTTTTCTGGAACATTTTTGCCATTTTTGGATAAAAATTTGAATTCATAAATTTATTATGGATTAAACATTTTCCTTTAATTTCCAAAAATGATTTTGTAAAAGATATAAAATGTTTGTGTCATTTTATAAAAAATCAAGTGATTAAGAAAATGTTCCTTTGATCATATAATACATTAAGCATTTGTTTATTCATACCTTAAGTGATTGAGTTGTAGAAGTGAATATTTACAACTAAATACTGGTTTATTTAATAAGTTTATATTTAATGAGTTTACATTTTGTGATTATCAAAACATAGATATATCAAGAAGTATTAATAATGTTTTTAGGAATTATTTATATCAACAATCCCCCCCCCCTTTTTGATGATTGCAAAACTTAAACTCATTAAATCCAAAAAAAAAATAATTTTTGGACAAGTATTTAGTGAGTTTATATTCACTTCTCCCCCTTTTTGTAGAATCAAAAAGGTTATGCCGACTAGATTTAGATACTAAATTTGTCGGAACGAGAACTCCCCCTTGATGTGTGCTCCCCCTTGTTCGAGGGCACCAAGGAGACGAGCTATGAAAATCTTGGCTGCAAAAACAAGTTAAGAACACAAGACATATATATGCATAGCAAAAATATTTAGAACAAACAACTAATTTATTTATGCATTCAAGATGATCATATATAACATATGAATCATCATTACATCACACAATATGCTTAAAACATAAGGATTACAATATAAGTA
The DNA here is from genome assembly GCA_021014915.2 of Artemisia tridentata subsp. tridentata. Classification (NCBI taxonomy): domain Eukaryota; kingdom Viridiplantae; phylum Streptophyta; class Magnoliopsida; order Asterales; family Asteraceae; genus Artemisia; species Artemisia tridentata. The sequence continues at coordinate 397,215,736 of CP139509.1, read as the reverse complement.
AAAGATACTAATGGTCCTAATATTGCCAAAAAGAGCGATTGGACTTGCTTGCGACACAAAAGGGTAAGGAATTTTATTTTGGGGCGGAAAGCATGTGAATGAGACTTAGTTATTTGATGGTGAGGGAAATGGAATAGATGGAGTGGATCTAACGATGTTATATCGGTTTAGGGGAGGAATAGGATGTGGACGAGTGAGTAGATATTCGATCCAAGAAATATCTTCACTAAAGTGGAGAATTTGTATTTGAAGGAAGAAGCAACAAGGGCAATAGTGGGTGTGGTTTGTAACTTGATCCAAGTTGAGAGAGTGGGGTAAGCAATTTGAGTAGGGTGAGGATGGAGGTTGTCCCTTGTTGCGTTGTGCAAGGTGCATAGCAAGGAGATCACTAAGGTCGTGGATTTGGTTAATCTCTTCATGAAACTTTTGCCTTTCCGTGGGAATGTGGATTTGGTCATTTGGTGGGAATGGATGAAATTGGGGTGTGTGGTTTGAGGTAAAGTTTGATGTTTGACCAAAATGATGAGGATTTTCGAAGGTTTCATTGAAGTTGGTTTGAGGTTTAGAAGTGTAGTTTGGAATGAATGTGGATGTTTGGCCAACATGATAGGGTTTGTGAAATGGTTCAATGGAATGAGCTTGAGATCTTGGAGAGTAGTTGGGAATAAATGAGGATGGAGGTGTTGGTTGTCTAGTCACACCATTTGTTGAGATGGACTTGTTGTAAGGGTGAGTTTTTCTTTTCCACCCGGGTTTTATGGTCATCCTTGCTAGCCTTGAGGTTTTTGGTTTTGGGTTGATGGGAGAAGACATGATGAGATGAGTGAGGATGGTGAGAAATGGGGTTATTTATAGTGGAGGATTGATGTGATTAAGGATGGATAAAGTTGTTGGGGTGATTAGGACAAAATATGTTTGTGAATTTAGGGAAGTGTAGGATGAAATGGGCTAAAAAGTGAAAAAGAAAACAGTGCTCCCCGACCATCAGATGGCCGGTCCCCTTAATTAAGGGTCCGGTCCCCTTAAATATTAAGGGGGCCGCCTAATGAATTAAGGGGGCCGCCCATCTGCTGATTCTCAGGTTACCAGAAATGGGTTTTTGGCAGAAAATTGTAGAAAATGTTGTGTTTTTGGGTTTAGTTTCAAGTAAGTCCAACTCTTTGAGGCAAGAAAGTATGTAATATATTAGTAATTATGCATGCAAGACATATTAATTAAACAAATAAGCAAGCAAGCAATTCTATCTAGCAATCAAGAATATGAAAATGAGTAAACATATAAGGCAAGGATAATAGAACAAAGGCATTAGAAACTAACAAGGAATTGGTGATGGAACAAATGTGAAGATGTGATTAGCCATTTTGTTCTAGTGTGTGCCTATATGCAACAAATTTGGAGATGTGATTGTTTCGACTACTAAATGCAAAAATTTCCTAAGAAACAATCCAAAGTCTCCTTGATTTGATTTTGCTCAATTTATGAATATCAAAGATATATATTAGGTTATATATTTTGACAATTCATGTGAAATTTAATGCATGAAAGAAAAATGTTTTTAGCATTATTCAACAATGCAAGGAAAATGGTTTTCATGTGTTTTCTTAGATGTAAGAATGATTTGAATAAAATAGATTGGGTTTTATATATAAATATGTTCATGCAAAAGAAAAATGTTTCTCAATCCTTAATTTTGTGGAAAGCAAATTCCTAACGCAGATGAGAAGAGAGAAGAAAGGAAGAAGAAAAAAAAAATTTGTCGGACAGATGGCCGGTCCCCTTAATGAGAGGCCGGTCCCCTTAATAATTAAGGGGGCCGCCTTTATAACATTAAGGGGGCCGCCCATCTGATGTACCAAAAATGCAGAAAATTCAGTCAATTTGTTCCATCATTCCTATGCCTAAACGTAAGTGGTTGAAGAGTTCGCACTTAAGGGGTTTAGTGAATATGTCCGCTATGGTATCTTCCGATGCAACCTTTTCTATAGATATGTTTCCTTTTTGAACATTATCGCGAAGGAAGTGGTGACGTATTTCTATATGTTTAGTCCTAGAGTGTTGAACGGGATTTTTACTTAAATCTATAGCACCTTTGTTATCGCACATAATTGGGACATTATCTAACCTAATGCCATAATCTACGAGAGCTTGTTTCATCCATAGTGCTTGTTGACATGCCTTTCCAGCGCTTACGTATTCGGCTTCTATAGTAGAAATAGCAAGAGCGGTTTGCTTCTTCGAAAACCAAGATGTTAGGCAACATCCCATGAACGTGCAAATACCGCTAGTGCTTTTTCTATCCACGTAGTCTCCCGCATGATCCAAATCCGCATAGACGATGGTTTCTATGCCAGATCCTTTAGGATACCATAATCCTAAGTGTATAGTGCCTTTAATGTATCGGAAGATACGCTTAACCGCTTCTAGGTGAGTGGTTTTGGGATCCTCTTGAAAGCGAGCACAAAGGCAGACACTAAACATGATATCCGGTCTACTTGCCGTTAGGTATAGTAAACTACCTATTATCCCTCTATACTTAGTGTTTTCTACGGACTTACCTTCTTCATCTCTTGTGAGTTTTACTTCCGTAGACATCGGTGTTTTCATAGGCTTAGAGTCTTCTAATCCAAATTTCTTAAGCATCTCCTTAATGTAATTAGATTGATTAAAAAATATTTCATCTTCTAATTGTTTTATCTGTAATCCTAGAAAGAAATTTAGTTCACCCATCATACTCATCTCAAACTCATCATGCATGATTTTGGCGAATTCATCACACATATCCTGACAAGTCGATCCAAATATAATGTCGTCGACATATATTTGGACAATGATGAGATTTGGGCTTTTCTTTTTCGTGAAAAGAGTGTTATCTACCATTCCCATGGAATAATCATGTTTAATAAGAAAAGCTTTTAATCGATCATACCAAGCCTTAGGAGCTTGTTTGAGTCCATATAAAGCTTTCTTGAGTTTATAAACATAATCAGGTTTTGCGAAGTCAATGAATCCTGGAGGTTGTGCCACGTATACCTCCTCATTGATAAAACCGTTAAGGAATGCACTTTTCACATCCATTTGAAACAACTTAAAGTCTAGGGCGCATGCATAGGCAAGGAGTATTCTTATAGATTCTAATCTAGCTACGGGGGAATAAGTTTCGTCATAATCAATTCCTTTTTGTTGATTATAACCTTGGGCAACTAACCTAGCTTTGTTCCTAGTAACAATTCCATTTTCATCCAACTTATTTCTATATACCCATTTAGTTCCTATGATGGTCATGTTCATGGGATTTGGGACTAGTTCCCAAACGTCATTTGTCTTAAATTGATTTAATTCTTCTTGCATAGCACTAACCTAACTTTCATCTTTTAAAGCCTCATTTATATTTTTAGGTTCTATTGTTGAGAGGAAACAAAAGAAGTTATTTTTATCTTGAGCTTGTGATCCAAGAGTTCTTTGATTTAGGTTTCCTATTATATTATCTAATGGTGTGATTTAGATTCTTAACATTTACTATTTCGTTTCTCTAGGTTTATATTTGTTTCATTATTCATCATCACCTAAGGGTTTAGTTTTACTAACCTCAATAGCTTCATCTTCAACTAGGTCATCATCTTCTAGAGGCAATGTTTTAGGTGGTGGTGGAGTTTCATCAAATGTTACATTCAATGACTCTTCTACTTTCATAGTTTGTTTATTAAGTATTATATAAGCTTTACTATTTTGCGAATACCCTAGAAAAATTCCTTCGTACGACTTAGGGTCAAACTTAGTAAGGTAATCCTTAGTATTGAGAACAAAACATTTTCTCCCGAATACCCTAAAGTAATTTAGATTAGGTTTTCTACCTCTTAATAACTCATATGGGGTTTTTCCTAAAATTCGCCTAATTGAGACTCTATTTATTATATATGTTGATGTATCTACGGCGTGACACCAAAATTTTTGTGGGATAGATTGTTCATTTAGCATTGTTCTACTCATTTCTTGTAAGAAACGATTCTTTCTTTCTACTACCCCATTTGATTGTGGAGTGCGAGGAGCGGAGAAATTGTGAGATATTCCATTTAAATCACAATATTTTCCGAACTGCACTTCGTTATCAAATTCCCGACCATGGTCCGTCCTAATAGATACTATAGAACATCCTAATTTGTTTTGAATCATTTTACTAAATATTTCAAACTTATTAAAGGTTTCGGTTTTATCACTTAAAAATCTAGTCCACGTGTATCGTGAATAGTCGTCTACAATTACTAAGGTATAACGGTTACCTCCGTAACTCCGCACAGCGGATGGACCAAAAAGATCCATGTGTAATAATTCTAGGCATCTAGTAGTGGAGACTATATTCTTAGCTTTGTGACTAGCATGTGCTTGTTTTCCAATTTTACAAGCATCGCAAAAATGTTGATCATATCTTAGGTTTGGCAAATTTCTAACTAATTCCTTAGAGGCTAGGGATTGTATTTGCTGCATATTTGTGTGACCTAATCTCCTATGCCATAATGTAGAGTTTTCATCTAAGGTTGCTAGACATATTTTATCTTCCGGTTTATTTCCTAGTTTCATAACATATACGCCACCTTTCCTAATTCCTTTACCTATGACCTTTCCGTCCTTAACTATTTCGCTATCTTTATCAGTAAAGGTAACCCTACACTTATTATCGCATATTTGTCCTATACTAAGCAAGTTGTATGTTAAATTAGCTACATGCTCAACATTTTCAATAGTTAGGGAGTCTTGAGAAATCGTACCTTTGCCAATGATTTTTCCATGCAAGTCACTACCGAAAATAACATTACCTCCATTGTATGCCTTGTAGGAGGAAAATATCTTGCGATTCCCCGTCATGTGCTTTGAGCATCCACTATCCTTAATCCATTCGTCGGGCTCCAAATTTATTCCTAGACATATTTCATCGGTTGCTTGAGCTACAAGACATTTTTCGTCGTTTGCTTTGTCCGCTTCTTCTTTGTCGCTATCACTCCATGCTCCACTAACAAAGGCGCTTTGGTAATCATAACTGGGTGGCTTTGGACATTCGCCAACGAGATAGTTTGGGCTTCCACATCTAAAGCACTTTCTTTTCCCGTAGTTATCATTCCTATTTCTTTGAAGCGATCTTCTTTCATCTCGTGGTTGTCTTGTGAATCTTCCTCGTCACTTGAAAAATTTCTTGAACTCTCTTACGGCTATTGCATATTCTTCGTCTTCACTATAGTCACTTGAATCGTCATCATCACTAAGTTCCTTTTTGGCTTTTAGCGCAAGAGATTTGATTTGATCTTTCTTGCTCTTGACCGTTTCCGAGTCTCTCTTTATAATTTTTTCATGGACCTTCAAGTTGCCGATAAGTTCATCAAGCGATAACGTCATCAAGTTCTTCGATTCTTCAATAGCCGTGACCTTGGCGCGCCATTTTGGATGTAATACCCTAAGAAATTTCCTTACACAATTTTTGCTAGAAAAAGTCTCATCAAGTGCTTTTAAACTTGTGATAATAGTGTTAAATTTAGCAAATGCATTATCAATAGATTCCTCTTCAGGAATTGTAAATTGTTCATATTGTTGAACAAGAAGATCTATTTTGTTGTCTTTGACTTGACTATTACCTTGGTGAGTGATTAATAAAGAATCCCAAATTTCTTTTGCGGTTTGACACATAAAAATTCGTTCATATTCTTTGCGTGATAATACATTATAAATTACCATTTTAGCCTCATTATTTTTTGCTAGTTTCCTTTTCAAATCATCATTTTGTTTTTCAAAAGGTACAATTTCATCTATTTTAGTTAAAGGATTATTTTGAATAGGGGGAAAATCACCATAGGTAATAACATGCTAAAGATCAAGATCTTTTGATTTCACATAAGTTTCGAATCTATTTTTCCAATAAAGAAAACCATCACTCTCGAATAGTGGTGGTCTTTGCATCGATTTCCCTTCTAAATATTTTTTGGATTCCATAGATCGTTTCAAGTTTTAAAATAAAATTTATTTTAAATATCTTGTTTGACGTGGCTCTTGATACCAATTGTGGAAAACTAGAAGGGGGGGTTGAATAGTTTTACGTCCTTTTTAATTTATTATAAAAACTTTGTTTACTTTTAAAAACTTAGATTCGAATTTATGTGAACTCAACTCTTGAACAATATGAACAGATATAAGTAAATCTAAATTAACAATGCAAGTAAAGTAATGAAATGAAATGAAAGATAGTGATGGAGAGATCGAACCGCGAGACAAAGGATTTATAGTGGTTCGGCTACAAGGACACCTTCCTTGCCCTACTCCACTCCTCGAGCACCTAACTCGAGAGTTTTCTTCACTATGTCAACAAGCTCCCTTATGGCGGAGAAAACCTTACACAACTTTCGCTTACACCGATTTAACGACACAAAGCTAAATGTCGAGTTCTAATCGTAGCTAGAACCAATCTCACGACTTCAATCACAACTTCTTCACGACTTCTTCACAACTTCTTCACTACGGCTTCACAGCTTCTTCACAAAGGCTTCACAACTACTTCACAACCTAGCACTACTTATATACTCTTCTACTTCTTCACACCTTCACTACTTACACACCTTAACTTCTTCACAACTTCACTACTTACACACTACACTACACCTAATATACACACCTTATACACAAATGAATGAATGATTTACAAAGTTTACTAAACTAACAACTTAGGTAACAAGATGATACTTAAGTTGTAATACTTCTAGTCTTGATTGATAGAAGTATTCTTCTCTTTGCACTTGGATGATTGAAGCTTGAATCACTTGGAAACAAAAGCTTAAGATTATGTGATCAAAGGATTTAGAAAGATATAAGAGGAGATTTAGAACAGAAGGTTTTGGGGTGCAAGAGGTGAGGAAAAAGTTCAGGATTAGTCCAGTATTTATAGGCAAAAATTGACAGCTGGAGGAGCGGGGCGGTCCCCTTAATTATTAAGGGGGCCGCCTAGCTAATTAAGGGGGCTGCCTCTTATATCCGTTGCCCTGTTTTGTCTTTTTGTGGGGAAGGTTTCTCTGGAACATTTTTGCCATTTTTGGATGAAAATTTAAATTCATAAATTTATTATGGATTAAACATTTTCCTTTAATTTCCAAAAATGATTTTGTAAAAGATATAAAATGTTTGTGTCATTTTATAAAAAATCAAGTGATTAAGAAAATGTTTATTTGATCATATAATACATTAAGCATTTGTTTATTCATACCTTAAGTGATTGAGTTGTAGAAGTGAATATTTACAACTAAATACTTGTTTATTCAATAAGTTTATGTTTAATGAGTTTACATTTTGTGATTATCAAAACATAGAGATATCAAGAAGTATTAATAATGTTTTTAGGCATTATTTATATCAACAGGAATGGTTTTGTTGTTTGGTTTCCCGTGTAGAACGGTAAGGACCATATGAGATTGATAAGGATCAAGAAGATCGGGTAATACTTAAACAAAGACCATACTTTACTGCTGTGAGGCAGTATTTGCCCAAGTGTATTACACTGGTTAAGTTGTTTGTGTTTCTCTCCTTTTATAGAGAGGCTTTGTACGGTTCAGAGATAAACCCTTTGGGGATGATCGACGGCTGCTACGGGGCCAGGTGTTGATCATCTGAGAGCAGAAAAGGAGGACATGTGTCATGCGTCCTTTAGCTCGTACAGGAGAGTGCTCTACTCTCCTATTTTGTTGGTCGTGTGTTCCCAACTGTGCTATGTCAAACTCATACATCTTAACCATTAGTGATAGATGGGACAATTGTCTCTTTTGCATGTACTATGCAGCCTGAGAAACATTGCCATGCCTAGCTCGGCCTGGGTTTATGTAGTTCTTGCCAATGTTGACCCGCGAACTGTTGTTGTTTGGGCTTGATTCAAGCGTGTGATTATTGGACTTGTGCCACTAATAATGATACGCTATCAGAGTTTACTCTGTAGTAATTTATATGTTTCATTAATATGTATTAAATGTATTTGTTTAGTTTATAAGAAAAGTTTGAGACTAATGAATACATTCTAGCCAATATCTTGAAGGCACCAGTAGACAAACAAAAAAATAAATAAATGATGTATAAACATTGAATGTTTACTTTCTTAAAGTGTGATTGGTCTACTTAATATGTTGAAGTAGTAATGAGAAATTAGGATGTCGCGCGTTGAGACGGAGCCAATTTAAGTCAGATATTTATCCTTAATTACTTTTGGTTTGTTTGATGACAGATTAAAATAAACTTGTTTCAACTGTTATGCTTGTATTATTTTTAGGATATATATGTTATATGGTTATGGGTTTTTGAAATTGGTTTTCATAACAAATTCTGATTTCTTTGAACTTGACATATAAGACATATGATAACACTTATGTATATATAACATATACAGAAAACAATCCCCCAATTGATACCTAAAATGCATGAATAAACCGAAATATAAACATATGCATAAATCAGATACAAAAACATTTTTTTCCTACAAAATACAGAGTGTCAAAAAAGAAATACAAACTTTACACTTAACATATCGTTCTAAAGAGCAAAAAGTCACAACATCATCGAGAACCTTCATATCGATTTCTTCCATTCTCCTCATCCCAATTCCTTGATTCCCGAGTGCAGAAGACGTTAACAGTTTACGGCATATAGTTTATTCTATGCCAACTGTAAAGTATAGCCATTAAAATAAAATACGCACCTGTGTTGCAGCAGATCCTAGTCTTGTAAGCTGCCATTTACGCCGTGCACCAAAGTCCGAGGGTAACAACATTAACAGCAATTTGAGAACAATAATGCGAATATAAGAACGTATCCTTATAAATTTTTAAAACACTACATACAATCTCAAAGCTACGTTGAAGGATACAAGGTGTAAAAGATGATAGAATTTGTATATTTATCTATTCAAACCCACTTTACACAACTACGCATCGGCGTAACAGAGCAAAAAAAAAAGGCTATTCCGAACACATTGGATTGTCAAACAGAGACTCAGATTTCTTTTAAATTAATTGCACTCATGAATTCCGCAGCTATGACAACAACTTATAGACAACGTAGAGAATTGGCACTTAGGAACACATATTAGACCTTATCACAATGCACTTACTACCACAGATTCAACAAAGTGTATAAAGTCAATTGTCATGACCAAGCAACAAAATCCAAATATATCAAATGACCGTAAATGTCATTTACCTATTTCTAAATTCAAAGGCGCCATCTGTAGACACACAAAATTGGATTAATGAATTGTTTAGGCATAACGTTTGGCATAAATAATAACCTGAGATGCAGTCACATAGCAATCTGAACAACCACGGCTATCGAATATCACCACACGCAAATTGCTGTCACCAACATATGCCTCACACATGAATCATCACTTCTTTACATAAAACGTGGCTGCAAACATTATACTAATTATTTCAGTTTAGCTAAACACACAAACTTTGGGGAACAATAATAGGCACAAAACAATGCAAATGCAAAAGTGCATTTCGACCCCTACCATCTTTAATAGACTAATAAACAACCTATGCAAAACCCATATAGCAACAGACTTCAAAACAAATTTTTTAGAAAACTTTCACTTAAATTTTCGACCAAGTAGTACAAAACAAATCTGTTAATACAAATATCGTCTAAAAAACGTTATTTATATTTTACGATCTTTGCTATATTTTGTTAACGACAATTATAAACTTTATTTTATTAAAACATAAATCTAGTTAAGTCTTTTGTATATATAGTTACAAGTCTTTCTTAAGCACAAATAGATTTTAACATAAGTTACAAATTGTTTGTTCATATATAGCATTTTAGTCATTTTAAGAAAAGTGTCACATTAGGTATTAAAAATAAATAAAGTGCCACATTAGGTGTCAAAGTAAAATTAGTAATCAAACATTTTTAGTAACTCATTAACTAACTAATTACTTCTTAATCAACATCATTTAGCTAGCTAGTATATACATTTTACAAGTTTACTTTCCTAAACATTTTAATCAAAATGAAATAGCATTTTTACATCACTACTTGGATCATCCTACTCTAGTGAATCTAAGATTGCATATCACTTTAGGATCCTTGAAAGATATGGTAAATATTTTGGTTAGATTTGATAAAGATTTTGAAGATCTCATGACAGGTCGCACGGAACCAAAAACATACAAGGCCGGAACCAAAAATTTGGTTCCGCCTGATCCGTGGCTTGCTGGCACAGTTTGCCTATAAATAGCAAGCCACACCATGTTGTTTAAACATCACTTACAAACATAAAAATAGCATACATTCTCTCATTCATCATTCCCTGTATCTAACTTATTTATATTTCATTTTAGTGAGCTTCTTTTGTAGCAAAAAGATCAAAGCATCATTTAAAGACTTACAAGCTTCAACAGTGTGTTGCAAAGTCTTGTTTGTTCATCACAGTGTGAATCGTTATTGTTCATACATCATTGTTTGTACCAAGCTATCATAAACCTCTGTAGTGATCGGTTAGTATTTTAGTCCTCAAAATACGTAGTGTGACGGGAGTGGTTGTGCCCTTGTAAAAGAACTAGACATCTAGCTTTGCGTCGGAAATATTGTGTAAGCGACGTATAAAGGTTTTCCCCGCCGGATAAAGAAGCTTGTTGATTAGTAAAGGATACTCTCGAGTTGGATACTCGGGAAGTAGAGTAGGGCAAGGAAAAAGAGTCCTTGTAGACCGAACCACTATAAACCCTCGTGTTGTGTGACAAATGGTAATTTTCACGTTGTTAATTAATATTAAATGGTTATTAATTATTTTTAAGCTGAGTATTTCTATGCGCGTTTGCATGTTTTTGAGTATTTTTGAGCATTTTTTAGAGCTGTTCCGCATACTGTAGCTTACAGTCACTGCAGAAAAAGGTTATTTTTGTCAGTAAGCATAAATTATTCTATTTTTGATAGTTACTGACAAGTTTCGTAATTAACTGAGAGCTTTCTCACATTTTACTGAAAAGCAACCGCACACGCGTACCGACAGCACAGTAAATATGGTAGCAGTCAAAGAAATATATTTTTGATTAAGTAATAATATTTTATTACATTTCTAAAAAAAACATGGATAAAAACTTTATTTTATGTATACGTGTCCAAAAAGGTCAAACCGGGACTTTACGGTAACGTTTAAGCTCAAACCGACACACGATACACCAACGAGGGGTAAAAATATTTTCCTTCCCCCTCTAATTTGTCCATAACCTGCCCCTAGATAACTCTCCCCCACTCTATGCCAAAAACTTAGCACTAACTCCATTTAATCTTATAAATATTAACCATTTACCCTAAATGATACACAAACAAACCAAGTTATCCATTTACACTCTTAAAAACTTTCTAGATCATTTTCCATATCAAAACTCACGGCACAACCATAATTCTCAAGATCCATAAAATTTCTTTGAAGTTCAAGTAAATTGGAGTGTATATTCAAGAGTTTTAGAACGTGGTTTCGGTAAATTTGGTGAAGTTTGGGTTGTCCTTGGTTCTTCCTAGCTCACGTTAACATTCAACCATTGTAAGGAATCATCAAAACTTTTCAAATCTTGTTAATTCCATGTTCATTTGATGTCTAATGATGTTACAAATTGTAAAATGTGTATATTTTGTTAAAATGGAGAAAGCTAGGGCTTGTTATAGGTTATGTAGTGCTCGACATATATGAAGTTTATGTACAAATTAGAGTATTTCTTGCTTGTGTGGTAAATCTTATTGTATATAGTACTAGTTTGATGATACAAATGTGATTAATGTTAATTATGCGAGATTAAGGAAATATATACATTTATATGGCTATATATATGGATCGGCCAAATTAAAATTACAAAACTATTGGGGTTTTGAAAAACATAAAATTTTGGCTCAAGTGGTGAAATGGTGGAATTAATGCTTAAAAGTATATTTTGAATAGCTTATTGAATAAGCCATAACTATTTGAGTTTAGCTTATAAAAATATGAAAATGGGTCGTATGGAGTTATATGGGTCGAACCCATTTAATTTTGGTCATGTTTGACTTTTTGACTAAATGGATTAATTATAAGTGCTTAATTGATATAATTAAAATTCGTTACGTAACTAATAAACACTAATTAGAAATAATCGGCTAAAAATATATTGATGCGTGGACTGTTGGGCCGAGCCCAATGAGAATTTCCACACATTTGACTTTTTGACCAAACGGAGTAATGAACGTGTTAATTTGATTTTTAGAAACGTGACGATATATATATATATCGTAAATTAAAAAGGCTAAATGGTTTTGGACTAAAATTTGAACTATTGGGCTCATTTAATGACTTTCGGCCCAATGAGTATGTCGGGTGACAAAAATGAATTTTGAAATATTTTTCGACCCATTATAAATATTTTTACTTAACGATACGATATATATATATAATTTAACTAGTTTGGACTTGTTTGAGACGCGTTAGTCTCCTAAAGGGTAATAAATGAAATTTTGACCAAATCCTTATAAATGTTGACTTTTGAAGGTATATTGACTAAATGTTGACTTTGTATCGAAATCTATTATTGATAATTAAACGTGACAATAACGATATTTATAACGATAAAAATACTTACAACGACTGATGCGCGTGATGTGTCGTTGCGGTTTAGCAGTTTTAATGCCTACTCAAGTTTTAAATTTATATTTAGCCGACTTATCAATAACACACACACTTAACGAGCAGTGTACCCGGTCAGTATGAATATAATGGTAAGTAGAGTGTCGATCACTAAGAGTGGAACGTATTATCTCGTTATTCTAATCAGTATTTTAATATCCTAACGCAAGGGGGTTTTCAGCCTGAGAGACTGGCACGATTTGTTTGCAATTAAATAATAAAATAAACCAATAGGCACGAATCAGCAAGTAGCACACACGTACACAGATAAATACTCGAGACAATAAGAGGGCTGTCCTTATGATTAAGTAGATTGTCACTTGTTTTATTGATAGCTTTATATGAAGTGTATGTAGTTAACCCTTTCTCGTTGGTCCTGATCTTATCGGCGAGTAAACCCTTAATGATTACTTATGTCTAAAAGTTATTCCTAAGTGATCAATTTAGTAATAACCGTGGGAGCCACATTATGTCCCGCAGTCAAATGCCCGCAAGCCACTAATAAACACAGAGGTTATCAATGCACTAATAAGTAGTAACCAAAGACATCAACATATAAACTTTAATTGATGGGAAAGCAAGTATTAAAGGGAGTGCAATCTTTCGTTGTCACATTACACAAGCCACCAATCCTGATGAATTAAAGTTTGCTAACACAATAAAACAAAACTACTTAATGAATTAAACACATGCAGCACCTTCTTACAGCTCTTGTATCTTTGATTTGGGTGTGTCTTGTGCTGCCTCCTTGACTGAATTCGTCCTTAGTTTCTGGTCTTCGGTCTTAGGTTAAAACTTTCGGAACTCTCCAATTCGTCTGGTCTACGGGGTATTTATAGTTTCTGTCTGAGGGAAGATGCGGCGCATCTACTAAGTAGATGCGGCGCATGTACTTAACTTCGCGTGGGGTCCAAGATTATAATATTCAGGAATATTCGTACACCGCCAGAAGATGCGGCGTATCTTTATCTTTGGATGCGGCGCATGTCCTCTTGTATCTTGGATCGTATCTGGTGATATCTTGATAGAGATGCGGCGCATGTCATGAGTGAGATGCGGCGCATCTGGAGCAGATTTAACTTGATCTTGTCCATTTCAGTAGACTCTCCACTTTATGCATGTTTTGCTCCATTATTAGTCCAAAATCGCCAAGTTTCACCAAATGCTTGTTTTTACCTGAGAATTACAAAAGTAAACGATTAAGTATCAATCCTCATACATAATATAGTAAAACAAGTCAAATTAATAGGATAAATGATAGTAATAAAATGTACTTATTTGAGTTCATCAACGACCAATATATATATTACGAACCAATTTTGCAAATATAGTTAACAACGCGAATTATTTGAGAAATTGCAACACATGAGAAAATGGAAACGTTTGAATAAACGAATGGGTCATGCCCAAATTTTCTAAATTTCCAACACTTAGAGTATTTTTGATAAAAATACTTAACTTGTCTAAATTTTCTAAATACTTAACAAATTATTCCTAATTTCTTATAATTAAAATTATATTATAAATAATAAACAATATTTATACTACCTCCGTCCCATATTAAGTGTCCATAATGGAATATTGGGATGTCCCAAATTAAGTTTCCAGGGAATATTTTCAACCAATGAGAAGAGACTTTAGTGGGTAATAGTGATATTTGATTGGTGGAGAGTGTAGTTAGTGGAATTTCCTAAAACTTTGTGCATTTGAAAAGTGGACACTTATTATGGGATGGAGGGAGTAATATAATATACCTCCACTAACACTATTATTTTATTAATTTCTCAAAACCTATTTTATTAATTATAACCCTATTAATTAAATACATAATTATTAAACTTAACCTAATATATATATATATATATATATATATATATATATATATATATATATATATATATTACTTACGAAATTTAACGATGAATACTAGCACGGATGTTCCGTTACATGTATTCCCACCGTACACTTTCACCATGAGCCACCACCCAGAGTCACATACGATAAATCATTTTGAAATATACTTTACCACACAGCAAACAAGAAATACACGAGCACTGGTCACACGTGAACTTTTCAAATAAAGTAAAGACATATAAGACATAAATATTTCGCTAACTTGACTGATTAGCAGGTTGCTATTAATTTAAACTTTTCAAATGCGTGTCGGAGCGGTTGCAATATTTTGTTGACTGATTAGAAGGTTGCTATTAATTTAAGGTGAGTTTATAGCCTCATATTTTTATACGATTTTCTTTATAAGCTTGGGGTGAGAAACATGCAAAACTGTTTTCATGAACCAAAAAGGGATTTTGTTTTTATACACACTTGTATGCAGAAACCTAAGTTTAGCTGAATCCCATTGCGCCCACTCTCATCAACCGTCAATTCCCTCTGGGAAACCGTGTGATATAAATAGATCTATTGGGGATGACACCCCCGTTCGGTTGGCTCGGCATAGTCAAAGCGAACGTATACCATATGCAAATAGTCCGAGTGTCTGGGGATTAACACTCGCGGGCACTCCTTTATTGCTAATGCCAGTTTGGCATGCTGCTATGTCTAGTTTGGTTAGATGAGGCTTAGTTTTTGCATAGCAGGATGGTGTGTTATTGCTGAATTGTTTGCTGAATATTTCTATGGTCAATATGCGTTATTTACTTTCAACCTATGAACTCACCAGCGTTAGCTGACTTTTAGCATATTTTTCTCAGGAAATTGAGATGTTTTACTGAAGGCAGGGCATGGCGATGGTCATAATAATTAATGGAAATGTTTTATTGTTGCGTTAACTCTAAAATTTGGTCCGCTTTGTTAAATGGGCTACATTTTTATTTGAAATGAATTTTATGTAAGACAACATGACTTTGAACATGTAATTTATTTTAAAACGGATTTTAAATCCGTTCTCTATATCTTGTGTTGTGATTATCGATTTAGTAGCACCCAAAGTGTATGCTTCCGCAATATTATGATTTTGGGGGTGTTACATGTTGTTGTTTGATCGTTTCATTCTTTACTTGCATATTATTTATCGTTTATTATTTACATTAGTTGAATTCACATAAAGTTCTCAAAGAAAAATAATTTTAAAACGGTAAAACTATTCAAGTCCCCTTTTAGTTTTTCACAATTGGTATCAGAGCTACGTTACTCAAAATTTTTAAAATATATTGTATTTTAAAACTTGGAACGATCCATGGATTTTGAAAACTTCAAAGAAGGGCAATCTATGCAAAGACCGCCACTATTTGAACCTAATGGTTTTATCTATTGGAAAAACCGCTTTGAAACTTATGTAAAATCAAAAGACATAGATCTATGGTATATAATTATAGAAAGTGATCATAAAGCTATAATAAAAGATATCACAAGTGGTCGGGATGAGGATACTTCACTTGCTCTTCATAGTGATGAGCAAAAGAAGTTGATTGCTAAAAATAATGAGGCAAAAATGATGTTTTACAATGCTCTACCTAAAAAGGAGTGTGAAAGAGTCTTTATGTGTATTTGAAAATCTTTAATAATCACTCATCAAGGAAACTCACAAGTCAAGGATAACAAAATTGATCTTCTTGTTCAACAATATGAAAAATTTGTTATCCCTGAAGATGAGATCATTGATAGTGTATTTGCTAGGTTTAATACTATCATTACTTCCCTTAAAGCACTTGATGAATCCTTTTGTGGTAAGAACTTTGTCAGGAAATTTCTTAGAGCACTCCATCCGAAGTGGAGAGCAAAAGTGACGGACATTAAAGAATCTAAAGATCTTTCAAGCATGTCACTTGACGAGCTAATTGGAAACCTCAAAGTTCATGAAATGGTAATGGAAAAGGATTCGAAGATAGTTAAGGGTAAAAAGGAAAAAGTCAAATCCATTGCCTTGAAAGCTAGAGTGGACTCAAGTGATTACGAAGAATCTAGCTCGGGTAGTGAAGATGAAGAATATGCCATGGTCGTAAGAGATTTCAAAAAGTTCTTTAAAAGACGAGGAAGGTTCGTAAGACAACCTCGAGAAGACAAGAAATCATTTCGAAAGGATCGTGATGACAAGAAAGGAAAAGGCGAAAGAAATTGTTTTAGATGTGGAGATACAAGTCATCTAATAGGAGATTGTCCCAAGCCACACCAAAAACAAGAATCAAAGGGCTTTTGTAAGTGGTGCTTGGAGTGGAAGTGAAGATGATGACGAGGAGCCAAAGAATGACGAAATTGCTCTCATAGCTCAAGACTCAAACGAGGTGCACTCTGACTCATCTTATTCTTCTATTGATAATGACACCTTGCAAAAGGAATATAACAAACTATGTGAACTTAGCTTAAAAATCATAAACAAAAACAAGTTTTTGAAAACCAAAAAGGAATTTTTAGAAAATGAAGTTTATGAGTTAAAAGAAAAAGCAAAACGTTTAGAAAAGAGTAAAGCTATTAACGAGGTATGTACATCATGTCAAGAACTTAGACTTGAATTGGGGAAACTTAAAATCACATAGGATGCACTTATCAAACAAAACTCTAAGTTCAAAAAGTTAGATAAAAATATTTGTTGTGCGGATGAAATAATGAAAATCCAGAAATTACCATACGAATAAAACTGGACTAGGATTTATGAAATTAGGAGATTTAAGTAGTCTAAAGAAACAAGCCGAAAAAGTACAAGAAACTGTTCCAACTGTCTCAGGAACCCATGGATCAGACGGAACCAAAATTTTGGTTCCGCCTGTGGAAAAAATTGGTTCCGTGGGTACCTCAGCAGAACAGAAAGCTTGTAAGTCAGATCGTACTGAGTTTGTTAAAGTCACAAAGAAATCTAACACTATTACAAACAAAATTAAACAAAAACCAGCCGTTTCAATAGGATTAGGACTTGCTAAAAATGAGTATGAATCCAAAACTACTCAACAGAGGCCTAAAACACCTATTCCCAAACGCCCCATTCCAAAAGCAACTACAACACACAAGCCAACTATCAACACAATGGTTGGAATCAAAACTTCCCAAGGCATTATCAAACTCCTAACTACATGTCATGGAACT
Source organism: Artemisia tridentata subsp. tridentata (assembly GCA_021014915.2). Classification (NCBI taxonomy): domain Eukaryota; kingdom Viridiplantae; phylum Streptophyta; class Magnoliopsida; order Asterales; family Asteraceae; genus Artemisia; species Artemisia tridentata. The sequence goes on along the minus strand of CP139509.1, from coordinate 397,198,026 downwards.
CATATCCATCATTCCCATACATGAACCAAGTAAATGGGATGTTTAACCAAAATGGACCCATGAGATATTGGGGACCAAATGCTTGAGTTTTTATGTGACTTAGGTATGCTTGAAAGTCGGGTTGGAACCAGGCGAGTGGATCAAAGATAGTGGATGCTTAAGACACATGACGGGAGATAAAAGCCTCTTATCAACATACCAAGAGTACGACGGAGGTAATGTCACTTTTGGTAGCAACTTGAAAAGCATCGAAAAAGGTACAATCTTTCATGACTCACTCTCTATTGAAAATGTTGTTCATGTGGATAATCTAGGATTTAATCTTCTTAGCATTAGTCAACTATGTGATAAGAAGTATAACGTACTATTTAGCGAAAATGAAAGTAAAATACCAAAAGATGGAATAACCATAGCTAAAGGAGTTAGGAAGAATAACGTATACGTTATAAAAATTGATAAAACATTTAGAGATAAACTTTGCCTCACCTCTTTAGATGATACCTGATGAACTCAAATAAGTACATTTTATTATCATCATTTATCCTATTTATTTGACTTGTTTTATTATATTATCTATGAGAATCGATTCATTAATGTTTACTTTAGTGATTCTCAGGTAAAAACAAGCATTATGTGAAACTTGGCGATTTTGGCCTAATTATGGAGCAAAACAAGCAAGATGTCAAAAGCCTACTGAAATCCAGATGCGCGTGATGTGTCGTTGCGGTTTAGCAGTTTTAATGCCTACTCAAGTTTTAAATTTATATTTAGCCGACTTATCAATAACACACACACTTAACGAGCAGTGTACCCGGTCAGTATGAATATAATGGTAAGTAGAGTGTCGATCACTAAGAGTGGAACGTATTATCTCGTTATTCTAATCAGTATTTTAATATCCTAACGCAAGGGGGTTTCAGCCTGAGAGACTGGCACGATTTGTTTGCAATTAAATAATAAAATAAACCAATAGGCACGAATCAGCAAGTAGCACACACGTACACAGATAAATACTCGAGACAATAAGAGGGCTGTCCTTAGGATTAAGTAGATTGTCACTTGTTTTATTGATAGCTTTATATGAAGTGTATGTAGTTAACCCTTTCTCGTTGGTCCTATTCTTATCGGCGAGTAAACCCTTAATGATTACTTATGTCTAAAAGTTATTCCTAAGTGATCAATTTAGTAATAACCGTGGGAGCCACATTATTTTCCGCAGTCAAATGCCCGCAAGCCACTAATAAACACGAGGTTATCAATGCACTAATAAGTAGTAACCAAAGACATCAACATATAAACTTTAATTGATGGGAAAGCAAGTATTAAAGGGAGTGCAATCTTTCGTTGTCACATTACACAAGCCACCAATCCTGATGAATTAAAGTTTGCTAACACAATAAAACAAAACTACTTAATGAATTAAACACATGCAGCACCTTCTTACAGCTCTTGTATCTTTGTTTGGTGTGTCTTGTGCTGCCTCCTTGACTGAATTCGTCCTAGGGTTCTGCTGCTTCGGTCTTCGAATCTAATATATTCCCCCCGAAATTCGTCTGGTCTTGGGTATTTATAGTTTCTGTCTGAGGAAGATGCGGCGCATCTAGTAAGTAGATGCGGCGCATTGACTTAACTTCGCGTGGGGTCCAAGATTATAATATTCAGGAATATTCGTACACCGCCAGAAGATGCGGCGTAACTCCATGATTAGATGCGGCACATGTCCTCTTGTATCTTGGATCGTATCTGGTGGAATCTTAATAGAGATGCGCCGTATGTAATGAGTGAGATGCGGCGCATCTGGTGGAATCTTAATAGAGATGCGCCGTATGTAATGAGTGAGATGCGGCGCATCTGGAGCAGATTGGGCTTGATCTTCTTCATTTCAGTAGACTCTTAACTTCTTGCATGTTTTGCTCCATAATTAGTCCAAAATCGCTAAGTTTCACCAAATGCTTGTTTTTACCTGAGAATTACAAAAGTAAACGATTAAGTATCAATCCTCATACATAATATAATAAAACAAGTCAAATAAATAGGATAAATGACGGTAATAAAATGTACTTATTTGAGTTCATCACCTACTGAAATCCAGAAGATCAAGCTCGTTCTACTCCAGATACGCCGCAATTTACTTCTAACATACGGCGTATCACTATCAAGATTTCACAAGTTACAATCCAAGTACATGCGCCGCATACAAAGATCAAGATACGCCGCATCTGAAGACGGTGTACGAATATTCCAGAATATATTAATCTTGGACCCCACGCGAAGTTAAGTCAATGCGCCGCATCTATCAACTCTATGCGCCGCATCTACCCCTCAGACAGAAACTATAAATACCCCAAGGCCAGGCAAATTTCGAGAGCTTAGTTTTTACAAAAAGACCGAAGACCACAGAAACCCTAGAGCCGAATTCAGACGACCAAGCAGCACAAGACACACCTAAACGAAGATACAAGAGCTGTAAGAAGGTCCTGCATGTATTCAATTCATTAAGTAGTTTTGTTTTATTGTAATAGTACACTTTAATTCATCAGGATTGACGGGCTTGTGTCATGCGACTACGGAAAATCATGCACTCCCCTTAATATTGCTTTCCCATTAATTAAAGTTTATATGTTGATGTCTTTGGTGACTTTTATTAGTGCATTGATAACCTCTGTGTCTAGCTGAGCATTGCTTGGGTCGCCATGCCCCTTCCTCGCCTTTCTATTCTAGCGTATACGAGACATGGGCATCACAAATGCCCAATACTCTAGAAAAGTAGGATAGACATAAGTAATCATTAAGGGTTTACTCGCCGATAAGATTAGAGCCAACGAGAAAGGTTTAATTACATACACTTCATATAAAACTAGCAATAAAACAAGTGACAAGCTACTTAATTATCAGGACAGGTCTTCTTATTGTCTCGAGTATCTATCTGTGTACGTGTGTGCTAATCGCTGATTCGTGCTCATTAGTTTAGTTTACTATTTAATCATAACCAAACCGTGCCAGTCTCTCAGGCTGAACCCCTTTGCGTTAGATTAGGTTGTATAGCTAACTTAGGATATTAAAATACTGATTAGAATAACTAGATAATATGTTCCACTCTTAGTGATCGACACTCTACTTACCATTATATTCATACTGACCGGGTACACTGCTCGTTAAGTGTGTGTGTTATTGATAAGTCGGCTAAATATAAATTTAAAACTTGAGTAGACATTAATACTGCTAAACTGCAACGACACACGCGCGCATCAAGTTTTTGGCGCCGTTGCCGGGGAGTGAATTGTTATTATCTGTTAATTTGATTAGTATTTTAATTAGGTTTTTTCTTTTTAATTTTTAGATTCTAACCGCTAACCCTGTTATATATTAGATAGATTGCATTCATTGTATAGTTTGCATATTTTCTGTTTTTGTGTGTTTTTGTTTCTATAATTTTTGTTTCTTTTTGTTTTATTTTAATTTTTGTTTTTCTTTTCTGTATTTTTCTGAATTCTGCTATCGTTGTACTGTGCTGATACAAACGATACGGCGCATCTGTTTTCACAGATACGGCGTATTGCGTTTAATTTTTATAAAATACAACGCGTTTAATAAATTCGATATGACGCATCTTTCCCCAAGATACGGCGTATTCTGTTTTTAATAAGAAATTTTTCTAAACCCTAACGCCATACGACGCATCTGTTTTAACAGATACGGCGTATTTTCTATTTAAATTAAAAACAGTTTTTCGAATTTTTAAACAGAAGCGACGCATCAATTTTTATCGATACGGCGCATCTACTAAATCAAAAATCTTGTATTTTGAAACGTAACAAAAATACGGCGCATTAGTTTTTGTTAATACGACGCATTTAATTTTAATAAATATAATCGATTTTTGATAATTTAAACCTGATACGGCGCATTCTAAAATTATAAGCGGCGTATCTGTTTTCTGAATAAAGTCTGATTAAATTTTAACGAAATAAGATACGGCGTATCCAACTTTCTGGATACGGCGCATCGTTTGCACATATCAGCAACTTTTATTTTTCTTCCCGAACAGAAAATATTCTAACTTACCCTTACGCTAGGAAGTTTTTACTTTGAAATCTACCTGTCTTTAATTTTCAGGAACAATGTTTGATATTTTCTCCAACTGGTTCGGAAGACCCCAAAGAAACCTCACCATGGAAGAGTTTGCACTACTAATCGCTCAAGCAAATGAAAAAGAACATCATGAAGCAAGAAACTTTATTAATGAATTCAAAGGCAATCATGAGCTGTTACTAAAGGAACAAAACAACATGATTAATGGATTGGCAATTGAAGTGCACCAATTGTCAACGGTGCTTAGCAAGGTTCTTTTGGTAAAACACGATTTGAAAGGGATTACAACTAGAGGCGGAAAGTCAACCTTTCAAATCGGAGAAACACCCGAGGATAACAGCACAAACAAGATTTCCCCTGAATCTATATCATCTGAGCAAGAGCAACCAAAAGAGACTAACCCAGAACCTGTTATTAGAGAAGAACCTTCTGTTGAACCTAAACAATCAACACTACCTTTTCCACATAGGGTAAGGAAGGAGAAAGAAGATGCCTATCAAAGGAAGTTCCTGGAAAATCTCAAGCAGCTGCAGCTAAGCATACCATTTATGGAAGCCCTAGTGCAAATGCCAAAATATGCTAAATATCTGAAGAGCTTACTTACAAACAAGTCCAAACTTGAAGAGGCTTGCACTGTAACAATGGGGGAAAGAAGCTCAGCAGCATTGCTCAACAAACTTCCATCTAAGGAAAAAGATCCAGGGAGTTTCACTATTCCTTGTCAAATTAAAAATTTACATATTGGAAATGCTTTAGCCGACCTAGGAGCTAGTATAAGTCTTATGCCCTCTTCTATGTATGAAAAATTAGGCTTGGGAGAACCAAAACCTACTAGGATGTGCTTAGAGCTAGCTGATAGGTCCATACAATACCCATTAGGAATAGCTGAAAATATATTAATAAAAGTTGATAAATTTGAACTACCTATTGACTTTGTTATCCTCGATATGCCCGAAAATTCTAGAACTCCTATAATATTAGGACGACCATTTTTAGCCACTGCTAGGGCCATGATTGATGTTTTTAATAAAAAGATAACTCTTACCATAGGAAAATATGAGGTTGAATTTAATATGGAACAATCTATGAGTAAAACTAATTCTGAAGACGATGAATGCTATAATATCGATGTCTCTGATGACACGATTAATCAATTTACTCAGAAATTGTTAAAAAGTAATTTGCTTGATTCTTTTCTGCTTAAAAATTTAGAAAACACAATTGCTATAGAAGATCAAGTTGATGAAAATACTATTGATAATTATTTCGCTGTTGATTCCGCTGTTTGTAACGCCATACGGCGCATCGGAAATATCGATGTGGCGCATTTATCTGATGACAGCAACGACGTAATAAAAGAACAAGTTTATTCCGCTAGTGCTAATGAAATTGATGATGTTAAACCTGTGCTTAAGGATCTCCCTTCTACCTTGGAATATGCCTATTTAAATGGGAACACTAATTCGCCCGTTATTATTGCATCTGACTTAACGCCAAAAGAAAAAGAATCCCTTTTGCAGGTACTATTTAAACGAAGAGGAGCATTAGCATGGAGTATGTCTGATATTAAGGGAATTAGCCCGTCATTCTGTACACATAAAATCCTTATGGAAGATGAATTCAAACCAACTATCCAACCCCAAAGGCGTTTGAATCCAAAAGTCCAAGACGTGGTGAAAAATGAAATTGTGAAATTACTTGACTCCGGACTTATCTACCCAATTTCCGACAGCTCGTGGGTCAGTCCTATCCACGTTGTACCAAAAAAAGGAGGAATGACGGTTGTACTCAATGACGACAATGAACTAATCCCTTCAAGAACTGTTACTGGATGGAGAGTTTGCATCGACTACCGCAAACTCAATGATGCTATGCGAAAAGATCACTTCCCTCTTCCATTTATTGATCAAATGTTAAAAAGACTATCAGGACATGATTATTATTGTTTTTTAGATGGTTTTTCAGGTTTCTTCCAAATACCCATTGCCCCCGAGGATCAAGAGAAGACGACTTTCACCTGCCCTTATGGAACCTTCGCCTATAGGAGAATGCCGTTCGGACTATGCAACGCCCCTGCTACTTTCCAACGTTGTATGACGGCTATCTTCCATGATATGGTAGAAGATTTATGGAAGTCTTCATGGACGACTTCTCGGTGTTCGGTAACTCATTTAGTGATTGTCTCTTTAAACTTGATAAAATGCTTGCTAGGTGTGAAGAAACTAACCTTGTTCTTAACTGGGAAAAATGTCATTTTATGGTTAGAGAGGGAATTGTGTTAGGACATAAGATTTCTGGGAAAGGTATAGAAGTCGACAAAGCTAAAATTGATGTAATTGCCAAACTACCTTACCCCACTAATGTAAAAGGTGTTAGAAGTTTTTTAGGGCATGCTGGATTTTATCGTAGGTTCATAAAAGATTTTTCAATGATATATAGGCCTATGACCCAATTATTGCTAAAAGATGCGAAGTTTGATTTTTCTGAAGATTGCAAAAAGGCATTTAATATACTTAAAGAAAATCTAACTACTGCACCTATTATAATTTCGCCGGATTGGAATCTGCCTGTTGAACTAATGTGTGATGCTAGTGATTATGCTGTTGGAGCTGTACTTGGCCAAAAGATAGAAAAGAAATTTAAGCCAATTTATTATGCTAGCAAAACATTAAATAATGCCCAAGAACATTACACCACCACGGAAAGAGAACTTTTAGCAGTAGTTTTTGCATTCGATAAATTTAGGTCATATCTTATATTGTCAAAAACTATGGTTTACACTGACCATTCTGTTTTGAAGTATTTGTTCAATCAACAGGATGCCAAGCCAAGGCTTATTAGGTGGGTTTTATTGCTCCAAGGATTCGATATTGAAATTAAAGATAAAAAGGGTGCAGAGAATCTAGCTGCTGACCACTTATCTAGACTTGAAAACCCTGATATGGAGGTGCTTGATGAAAGGGAAATCGCTGATGACTTTCCTGATGAACACCTTATGATGGTAAGAATTAAGAGCAATAATAATAGACCATGGTATGCCGACTATATAAACTTTATTGTTGCAAATGAAATTCCAAAAGGGCTAACATCCGACGAGAAAAGAAGGTTTCTAAATCGCGCTAGTGAGTATATTTGGGATGAACCTTATGCCTTTAAATTATGCCCCAAAAATATTATACGAAGATGCGTAGATGGTGATGATATCCCGGCAATATTGGCACATTGCCATTCAGGGCCGACGGGGGGACATCACGGTGCAGTTATTACAAGAAGAAAAATCCTTGATGCAGGATTCTATTGGCCCACTATGTTGGATGATGCGAAAGATTATATAAAAGGATGTGATGCGTGTCAACGATCCGAAAATATTACATCAAGAAACGAAATGCCTCAAAACTATATCCATGTATGTGAAGTTTTCGACATATGGGGATTGGACTTCATGGGACCGTTTCCTGAATCTAAAGGTAATAATTATATTTTGGTTGTTGTTGATTACGTATCAAAATGGGTCGAAGCGCAAGCGTCACCAACGAACGACAGCAAGGTAGTGCTTAAATTTTTGCGAAGTTTGTTCGCTAGGTTTGGAGTTCCTAAAGCATTGATTAGTGATAGGGGAACACACTTTTGTAATCACCATCTAGGGAGAGCCTTGCAACAATATGGAGTGTATCATAGGGTTTCCACTGCATACCATCCTCAATCCAATGGGCAAACTGAAGTAACCAATAGGGCTATAAAATGAATTCTAGAAAAAACGACTGGATATAATCCGAAAGGGTGGTCTGACAAGTTAAATGATGCTTTATGGGCATTTAGTACAGCCTATAAGACACCGACGGGATGCACTCCATTTCGTCTTGTATACGGAAAAGCATGCCACCTACCGGTCGAAATAGAACAAAGTGCATATTGGGCTTTGAAGCAATGTAATATGGATATGGAAGCTGCAACGAAGAACCGTTTCATGGAACTCAATGAACCCTACGAACTAAGAGATGAGGCCTACAGAAATACTAAGATCTACAAAGAAAGAACTAAAAGATGGCATGACTCGAGGTTACATGGGGATAAAATGTTTACTATTGGAGAAAAAGTGCTGCTATTTAATTCTCGATTAAAGATGTATCCAGGTAAACTTAAATCTAGATGGACGGGTCCGTTCGTTGTCATGAAAGTGTATCCATATGGGACTATTGAAATATGCGATAAAAATGGTTATATATTCAAGGTAAACGGGCAACGAGTTAAAAAATACTTTGATAATAAAATTGAGGATACTGAGAACGAGGTGGTGGAGTTTGAACCCGAAGTATTGGAATAAGGAGCTGAACGTGAGTCTAACTTGAAGACTCTGGAATAAAGACAAGTGCTGACCGGGAGACAACCCGGAAGAAAAATTTTTACTTTTCTGTTCTGTGTCGAGTCTGTCAGACCTGCAGAAGATGCGGCGCATCTCCATCATAAGATGTGACGCATCACCTGCACTGGTCATATCTTATTTCATTTTCTGCATTTTTACTTTTAACTTTAAAACTTTCTGTCAGTTTATTTAATGCAGCGCATCTCTGGTTAAGGATGCGACGCATCTTTTATTCTGATTCGTACTTATTCCAGGCTCGATACGGCGTATCTTTTTCCATAAGATACGGCGTATCGACTGACCTGATGATTTACAGATTTAATTTTTTAGGTTTTAATTTTACTAACTACTAATGTATTATGCAAGTTTGAATCTTCTTAACTCAGGTGTGTTAAAGTCTAGATGGTATTATAGATTCCTACAATTCTTGTGGATACATCATCTATGGAGCTTAAACGTTCTCATCCACAAGAAAGTTGATTTTTGCTCTTATACGAATAATGGAGGATCATACCGAGCAAATCTCAGGGGAGTTTTTCTGTTCTAATTCTTTTATTTTCCAGTTTTTAACCTTTGACACAAACAACGAGGACGTTGTTTAACTTAAGTGGGGGGATTGGAGAATTAGAACACTTACTTGTCCTAAACTTTTTCAAAATATGCTTAAAATGCGCTTAATATATCAAAATTTAAAATTTTTTAGCATGTTTTTGTTTAAAGTCTAAATTACATAGCCGCACACATAACTCTATTCTTTCAAAAATATTAAAACTTTAGTGTGCTGGTGACTTGTAAACTTTAGAACTTGGCTTGTATACTGTTCGAGACCACCATAATAAGTATTATCTATATAATTGGAGTGACTTGACTAAATTGGTAAATTTCTAGGATTACACCCAAATAGCCTTTATATGTTATGTGATATTAACTAACTACACTGGTTAGTTAACCCCCGTATAAACCCTTTGTTACTCTCACTTTTAGAGTAAGATACCCCTAGAAAAACCCTCAGAGCCATTCCTTTCGTTTCTTACACCTTTGTTATAATGTTTCGATACACCCTTACACCTTAACCTACCCTGTAGATTAAAATCCGTGGTTAATTGCTTTAGGCAAAGTGTGTTTCCTTACATTACCTGTGTTCGCGTGCGTAATTCATTATCTTAGGTTAGGTCAGGAAATTGTACAATGCAATTGGTATGAAAGTAAATATTGTATAACTTTTAGTTTATTTTTCGTGTGTTTGCTACTTTCGCTATTACAGTTATTTCTGAAAGTATGAAGAGTATGGAAAAATTATCCGGAAAAATAGTGATAGTAAAGTTGTGAAATTTTACACATATATTTTATATGTTAACTATAAAAAAAAAAAAAAAAAAAAAAAAAAAAAAAAAAAAAAAAAATCGAAAAAATAAAATAGAAAAGAAAAGAAAAGGAAAAGTTGGAAGTTTGTTTTAACCAACTTATGTAAAGTTTTGTATTAAGTGGGAGATATCACCACTATTTGTTATATATTATATTTATGGATTGAATGGGAGTTGGCCGTTATGGGAACGCCAACTAAGGTTATTCTTTGATTGAGATCTTGTTGAGTATAATTCGTGTCTACTTAAAGCGTGTGTTACAAGTGTTAAAGCGTGAGTTATTCAATGATATGAGTCTTATTCATGGGATGGTTGGGAAAGTGATTTACCACACTTAGGATTTTAATTTATCTGTTTTGTTTATTTTTCATTTTACACCAATTTGTATCCCAAATATTATCCATACCCTATATCATTCTTCATCCAAACCTTTGATTTATTGAGATTAGGGATTTGAGCAATCTTAAGTATCGTAGTCGTGGATTCGGCTATGTATTTATGATTTTGTCGCCCTTTTTGATATAATATTATTGGTGAAGATTACTTGGTCCTATCTTTAGCCTATTCGAGTTAAGGATTTGAGCAATTGCAAGTATCGTGGTCGTGGATTCGATCATGTATTTGTGATTTTGTCGCCTTTTCTGGAATATGAGATCGATAGAGATTAAAAAGGATGATCAACCCTTAACCAACAAACCCTTTTTACCGCTTTAGACTTGTTATTCCTTGGCTTTAGTGGGGGAGATGCGTATACTTGCCAAGCCTATGATAGAATATTCGTCACGACTAAGCAACTAAACGATTTAGATTTTTTTTTTTTTTTTTTTTACATTAAAAATTATTTTGGTTTCTACTTCGTTAAGTGTTTGGTTGTGTGATTATGACAATACGAATACGTGCTTAAATATAAAAATAAATCCTAATATCTTTTAGGATACATTTTCATTTGATTAATTCTAAGGTTTACTTGGGGACAAGTAAAGTTCAAGTGGGGGGATATTTGATGAACTCAAATAAGTACATTTTATTATCATCATTTATCCTATTTATTTGACTTGTTTTATTATATTATCTATGAGAATCGATACATTAATGTTTACTTTAGTGATTCTCAGGTAAAAACAAGCATTATGTGAAACTTGGCGATTTTGGACTAATTATGGAGCAAAACAAGCAAGATGTCAAAAGCCTACTGAAATCCAGAAGATCAAGCTCGTTCTACTCCAGATACGCCGCAATATACTTCTAACATACGGCGTATCACTATCAAGATTTCACAAGTTACGATCCAAGTACATGCGCCGCATACAAAGATCAAGATACGCCGCATCTGAAGACGGTGTACGAATATTCCAGAATATATTAATCTTGGACCCCACGCGAAGTTAAGTCAATGCGCCGCATCTATCAACTCTATGCGCCGCATCTACCCATCAGACAGAAACTATAAATACCCCAAGGCCAGACGAATTTCGAGAGCTTAGTTTTTACAAAAAGACCGAAGACCACAGAAACCCTAGAGCCGAATTCAGACGACCAAGCAGCACAAGACACACCTAAACGAAGATACAAGAGCTGTAAGAAGGTCCTGCATGTATTCAATTCATTAAGTAGTTTTGTTTTATTGTAATAGTACACTTTAATTCATCAGGATTGATGGGCTTGTGTCATGTGACTACGGAAAATCATGCACTCCCCTTAATATTGCTTTCCCATTAATTAAAGTTTATATGTTGATGTCTTTGGTGACTTTTATTAGTGCATTGATAAACTCTGTGCCTAGCTGAGCATTGCTTGGGTCGCCATGCCCCTTCCTCGCCTTTCTATTCTAGCGTATACGAGACGTGGGCATCACAAATGCCCAATACTCTAGAAAAGTAGGATAGACATAAGTAATCATTAAGGGTTTACTCGCCGATAAGATTAGAGCCAACGAGAAAGGTTTAATTACATACACTTCATATAAAACTAGCAATAAAACAAGTGACAAGCTACTTAATTATCAGGACAGGTCTTTTTATTGTCTCGAGTATCTATCTGTGTACGTATGTGTTAATCGCTGATTCGTGCTCATTAGTTTAGTTTACTATTTAATCATAACCAAACCGTGCCAGTCTCTCAAGCTGAACCCCTTTGCGTTAGATTAGGTTGTATAGCTAACTTAGGATATTAAAATACTGGTTAGAATAACTAGATAATACGTTCCACTCTTAGTGATCGACACTCTACTTACCATTATATTCATACTGACCGGGTACACTGCTCATTAAGTGTGTGTGTTATTGATAAGTCGGCTAAATATAAATTTAAAACTTGAGTAGGCATTAATACTGCTAAACCGCAACGACACACGCGCGCATCAATACCTCAACTCTTTAGCATAGACGTCTAGGCCACGCCAGTATAAGACTCATCCAATCTCTATCATCAAAAGAACTCGTTAGGAACTTACCCAAGTTGAGATATGACCAACACTTTTGTGATGCTTGCAAAATTGAAAAACAAGTTCATAGTAGCCATAAGGCTAAAAAATATGGTGTCTACATCTAGGTGTCTAGAACTTTTGCATATGGATTTATTTGGTTCATTGATCGGTGTATTTTACATACACCTCATAGCATGTTCATTACGCATTATTGCATTATTATTAGTTGCTATACATGTACTTTGAGGTGTTTTGTGATTATGTAGGTTTGGCGCATAAAGGAGCTAAATTGACGATATTACAAGCTTAAAATTAATATATGAGAGATTTGGACATTGTCGCATTGTTGTGGTCATAACTTTTTCATCCGAACTTCGTTTCAAGTGATTAAAAAGACCATGAAAGAGAGAGCTACGTACTCAAATAATAAAGTTCACGAAATATTAAAGTTGGCACGTTGATATTAATGTTTGAAAATTCAGCTCGTGATTTGGACTTTGAGCTATCTATATCAGTGGATCTTGCGCTACTAATCCATTATTAAAAGTCCAAGAAAGAAATTAAAGTTGGTCTATTGTTGGATTGTACGAGCAGCAAAAAGGAAGAAAGCAATGTTGGGCTTTTGATGGCTTAATTTGGACGCAGCTACAAAAAGGAAAATAAAGGCCTTTGGCCTGTTTTGTCATGGAGCAGAGAACAAGAAAGGGTTTTGGATTCCCTTGTTATAAATACATGCGACCACACATATATATTATCATTCGCATGTTAAAAAAAAAAGAAAAGAAGAAAACCAGCCGCCACTTTTGGCTTCCATTCGAAGACAGAGAAGAAAAAGGGGTGGACCCCTCTTTTGATAATCACATTCGACAATTTCACATGAGGATGGAGCCGTCATTTTATTTTGATCGTAACATGCATAGCACAACGTACATGATGCGCGGCTAAGCTTCTTGTAATCTCTCCCGGTAAAAAAATATATTTGGTTTGATCATGTTTACGGATTTTATTTTATTTGTCAAACATTAATTCATCTGATTTTAATGCATATATTTTATTTGATTTTAATGTTTAATATAATTATTTGATTGAATAATTATGAGACATATTATTGCGAGTCAACGATTCGTGCCGAGCCTAATTAGTATAGGGGTTAAGACGGTCGTATGTTAAACATAATTTGTACCCATAATTGTTCACTTGAGTAATTATTAAATTAATTGATAAAGATTATTGTAAGACATGTTATTGCTAGTCAACGAGTTGTGCCGAGTCCACTAGTTTAGGGATTAAGACGATTTGTGTGATAAACATAACTTGTGCCCAAAATTATCCTTTTCAATTAATAAAAACTATGTCTATGTGGTTTGAATGCAAACATTAGAATTAATCCGTAACTTGATCATATCATTATATCTGGAGCCAGGAGGGATTGCTTTTTACTCAACTGTTTACACTCTTGCTTTTATTTGCTTATTTACTTTTTATTACTTATTTGCTTTCTAGTTAATCAATAGTTTTATTATTAAGTATTAAACAAACCAAAACTTTTATTGATCAGTGATCACCCCAAAACTTAAATTAAAACCACATACTCCTCGTGGATACGATACCCACTTACCCTATCTAGTATAAGGTAATTAGGTTTATTTTTGATCGGTACAACGACATCGGTCAAATTTTGGCGCCGCTGCCGGGGAGTGTGTGCGCTTTTGGTTTAAGTTTTTGTTAATAGTTTAAAAAAAAAAAAAAAAAAAAAAAAAAAAAATTTCTTTTTCTTTTTCTCTTGTTTTGTTTGCTTGTTTGTTTTGTTGGTTGTGAGTGTGCAGGTTAGTGTATGCGCACGCGTAGATCGAGCTTCTATGGATTCATGTTGGACTTGTGGGAATCCATTTCATTCTTATGAAAATTGTCCGGAGGAGAAAGCAAGTAGGAAGGAGCGAGTACTTGAGACATATGACTATCAATCTCAATATGATGATTATGAGCATAGCACATATCATCCTAATTACAATATTGAGATGGAAGATTACACGAGGTATCGAGGGGAATATGGTGTTCAATATTATCATCCTTCATATGAGAGCTCAGGTTTCTTCAATCAACCACAGAGACCGACTCAACAATATGATCATCAAGGCCAAGGACAAGGTGATAACCATCTCTCGTATCTTGAACAAAAATTGGATAAGCTCATTTCAATGATAGAATCCAACATAGAGGAACATCAAAGATACGTTAGTATTGCAGCTTTTGAGACACATGTGGATCCATTGGCAGATCACTTTAATAGGCAAGAAACATATGAATCTCAAGGCGGCACCATATTTGATTTTGATGATGAAGATGAAGATGAAGAAGTCGAATATAATACTAATGCTCATAACAATTCATTAGATGATCTCATTTTTCCGGTTAATGATGATCGTGAAGAATTGGTTCGTCCTAAAGTTGGGGAGGGAGTTGTGGAGACTAATACCACACCTTATCTCCCAACTTTAAATGAAACAACACTTTTATCAGTTGAGGATACAAAATCAAATGAAGTTATGGACTCTTTGGCTCTTTCGCCATATGAAGATGAGTGTTCAGATTCATTGAAAGAACAACAATATCTCAATGAGGAAGAAGTCGAAGGCCCCCGTATCGACCCAAACCCACCACATGTGCTTCAAGTATTAATCAAGAATTTTGGTATGGGTGACTCAACTTATACCAAGGGGAAAGCACAAGCAAGGTTGTTACTAATAGAAAATCATTATGCTTTTGAGTGGTGTAACAAGAACTCTAGCAGGGCACTCCTTCATATTATTCTTGAGCAAGTTCATAGGAAAGCATGAGTAGGAGTTCGTAAGTTGAGAGAACCCCTGCGCAAAGAAGAGAAGAACTTTCATGGAGTGCCAAATTGTGGTAAGTTGATTAAGGATGCAAGCAAGAAGGCTCGTGTGAAACAGGTTCGTAGTGCATCCAGCCGAAGAAAAAGGAAAAGACGAGTCTGGGTTTCAAATCATAAACACTACTTCTGCATAAGGGAAACTAATATTCATAAAGTGTTTGAAAAAAAGGATATGGCATGGACCCGTAAAGTTTCATTGCATCTAGGTAACTCGTTTGGTAAATGTTCCATCAGACCACCGTGAAACTAATACCAGGTGTTGTCGGGCTGACGACGGTAAACTTAGCGCTTCGCGGGAGGCAACCCGTGGGTTGTAGTGTGTGTTTATGTTCTTTCTAATTTATGTTTCTTTTTATTTTCTTATTTTTGTGTGTGTTAAAAACTTTGTGGGTGTGTTCACTACAAACCCTCACGAGACTAAACTCGTCCACTCGGGCTACCGAGTGGTTTAAAAGGCTTGTTGCATACGCTAAATGCAACCGTGATTCCTACGAAAGTGAGTTAGGTTTTGTGTTTGTGTGAGTTTGTCAAAGTGATTTTTAACCAAAATTTCAACCTAAAGTTTTTGCATTAGGGACAATGCAATGCTTTAAGTTGGGGAGGGGGTGTCACATGTGTTACATGTTTAAATTGAAATCACATTATAAGAGTTTTGTGCTAATTGGATGTGGAAGTTTTTTCTACATATATTTGTTGAGTGTTTGCAGATTCTGAAGATTAGCTTGTGGATGATTTATTGAAGCAAACTAGAAGATCCAGCCATGATTATAAGGTGCACCCGATTCCATTGTATAATTTGGTTCTAAAATTAATTTGATGTTTTGCATGTAGTTAGGCATATGTATAATTAGTAGATGATCAAACCATACCCGATTGAATTTCCCTACTTACTTTTGCTTAGAACGGGAAGAAAGTTAAAATGATATAATATGAAATATAATAATGTAATAGTTGGGTTAGGACACATAAATTGATCTTATCCGGCTTGTCACCCGCGCACGGTGGCCATAGAAAAAAGCTGGAGAACTGTCATAATTATTGGTGGTAGTCATATGCTGGGCTTGCCTATCTGATTCGTCACCCGCGCAAGGTGATATTTTAGTTGTTAGCAGGGGTCAGACGCCAATTATTATGATGGATAGCATTGCACTTAGCTGAGACAATTTTATGTGAAATAACCCAATCCTTGTATTGTTGTTAATGAAATTAGGAAGGTTGGTTTAAGTTAGTGCATTGATTAATTAGACTATGTGGTAGATAACTCCATCATATGATATACCAGTAGGCACGAAGCATAACTGTTCCCATTTAATTAAAATGGACTAAATTAACTGGTTCCCGTGTGCCGATGTGTCTTAGTATACACCTATAGGATAGATATTCATACATCCGAATGATTGGTCTTTATATCAACCTTAAAAGGAGTGTATAAAGCATTCGGGATGACTTGTATAAGAAACGGTCCCGGATGGCTAAAAAAGGAGCTTATGTATGTTATGAGCAAAAATGCTTGAAATATGAAGTAAATTTCATGTGCAAAAATTGAGCAAAAAGTGAAAATATGTAAGTTAATGTATGGTGGCTTATGTGCTCTTAAAAAGCTTGCTCCTATGGTATAAAAACTCCGGTATTATAAAAGGTGTAAGGTATTCTCACCTCTTGTTTTGGATCTATGTTTAGATTGATTATAGGGGTATACTAAGTATGTTGGGCACATGGTTAATTATATGAAACATAAAGTAAATGGAACCAATGGGAACGGTTATGTTAAGTGTTTAAGAAGGACAAAAATATTGGTAATCATTTTGGATTATTGGTCACATAGGATGATTATTAGTGTACTAGATTAAATTTGATCTTTTTGATGGAATTTCAATGGTATGATTAAAAACTATGTAATTAACATGCTAAGATATAGTAGACTTCTTCCTCGGGACGAGTAAGGGTTAAGTTGGGGAGGTTTGATCGGTGTATTTTACATACACCTCATAGCATGTTAATTACGCATTATTGCATTATTATTAGTTGCTATACATGTACTTTGAGGTGTTTTGTGATTATGTAGGTTTGGCGCATAAAGGAGCTAAATTGACGATATTACAAGCTTAAAATTAATATATGAGAGATTTGGACATTGTCGCATTGTTGTGGTCATAACTTTTTCGTCCGAACTTCGTTTCAAGTGATTAAAAAGACCATGAAAGAGAGAGCTACGTACTCAAATAATAAAGTTCACGAAATATTAAAGTTGGCACGTTGATATTAATGTTTGAAAATTCAGCTCGTGATTTGGACTTTGAGCTATCTATATCAGTGGATCTTGTGCTACTAATCCATTATTAAAAGTCCAAGAAAGAAATTAAAGTTGGTCTATTGTTGGATTGTACGAGCAGCAAAAAGGAAGAAAGCAATGTTGGGCTTTTGATGGCTTAATTTGGACGCAGCTACAAAAAGGAAAATAAAGGCCTTTGGCCTGTTTTGTCATGGAGCAGAGAACAAGAAAGGGTTTTGGATTCCCTTGTTATAAATACATGCGACCACACATATATATTATCATTCGCATGTTAAAAAAAAAGAAAAGAAGAAAACCAGCCGCCACTTTTGGCTTCCATTCGAAGACAGAGAAGAAAAAGGGGTGGACCCCCCTTTTGATAATCACATTCGACAATTTCACATGAGGATGGAGCCGTCATTTTATTTTGATCGTAACATGCATAGCACAACGTACATGATGCGCGGCTAAGCTTCTTGTAATCTCTCCCGGTAAAAAAATATATTTGGTTTGATCATGTTTACGGATTTTATTTTATTTGTCAAACATTAATTCATCTGATTTTAATGCATATATTTTATTTGATTTTAATGTTTAATATAATTATTTGATTGAATAATTATGAGACATATTATTGCGAGTCAACGATTCGTGCCGAGCCTAATTAGTATAGGGGTTAAGACGGTCGTATGTTAAACATAATTTGTACCCATAATTGTTCACTTGAGTAATTATTAAATTAATTGATAAAGATTATTGTAAGACATGTTATTGCTAGTCAACGAGTTGTGCCGAGTCCACTAGTTTAGGGATTAAGACGATTTGTGTGATAAACATAACTTGTGCCCAAAATTATCCTTTTCAATTAATAAAAAACTATGTCTATGTGGTTTGAATGCAAACATTAGAATTAATCCGTAACTTGATCATATCATTATATCTGGAGCCAGGAGGGATTGCTTTTTACTCAACTGTTTACACTCTTGCTTTTATTTGCTTATTTACTTTTTATTACTTATTTGCTTTCTAGTTAATCAATAGTTTTATTATTTAGTATTAAACAAACCAAAACTTTTATTGATCAGTGATCACCCCAAAACTTAAATTAAAACCACATACTCCTCGTGGATACGATACCCACTTACCCTATCTAGTATAAGGTAATTAGGTTTATTTTTGATCGGTACAACGACATCGGTCATTCATCCGCTATACAAAGTTATGGAGGTAACTTCTACACTTTGGTCATAGTAGATGATTATTCAAGATACAGTTGGAAAAAAAATTTGAAAAGTAAAAACAAAGCTTTTGATAAATTTAAAATTCTTAGTAAGAAAATTCAAAACCAACTAGGAAGTCGCATTGTGTCAATTAGAACAGATCATGGTCATGAATTTTATAATGAAATACAATTTGGAGCTTTTTGTGATGCTAATGGCATAACACATAACTTTTCAGCTCCTCGTACTCCTCAGTTAAATGGTGTAGTAAAACGTAAAAACCGGACTCTTCAAGAGATGAGTAGAACAATGCTTAATGAACAAAACATACCACAAAAATTTTGGTGTAACGCATTTGACACATCCACCTATATTTTAAATAGAGTTTTAATACGACCATTTTTGAACAAAACTCCATATGAACTAGATAGAGGTAAAAAGCCTACGCTAGGATACTTTAAAGTTTTCGGTAGTAAATGTTTTATTCTAAACACAAAGGTGTATCTCACCAAATTTGACCCAAAGTATTATGAAGGTGTATTTCTTGGATATTCACAAAATAGCAAAGCTTACATTGTTTTGAACAAAGAAACCTTAAGAGTTGAGGAATTGCTAAACGTAACTTTTGACGAAAGTCCACCTCCCCCTAAGACATCACCTTTGGTAGATAATGACTGAGTTGAAAGTCAAATTGTTGAAAACCAAGAGAATCTAGATAATAACAAGGAAGATGAACTATTAAATAAAGAAATTGTCAATATCAAAGAGTCTAAAAGTCATCCATTAGATAGTGTCATAGGAAAAATTAATGAAAGAACCTTAAGATCAAAAGTCCAAAATCAAAGTAACTTCTTTTGTTTTGTATCAACCATTGAACCCAAAAATATAAATGAGGCTATAAAAGATGAAACTTGGGTCATAGCAATGCAAGAAGAATTAAATCAATTTGTTAGAAATGATGTTTGGACATTAGTTCCTCAACCAAAAAGTCAAACTATAATTGGAACAAAATGGGTCTTTCGAAATAAAATGGATGAAAATGGTGTAGTGTCTAGAAACAAAGCTAGGCTAGTAGCACAAGGTTATAATCAACAAGAAGGCATTGACTATGATGAAACTTTTGCTCCGGTTGCTAGGCTCGAGTCTATTAGAATTTTACTTGCATATACATGTGCACATGATTTCAAACTTTTTCAAATGGATGTCAAAAGTACATATTTGAACGGATTTATAAATGAAGAAGTATATGTCGGACAACCTCCGGGTTTCACCAATTTTGAAAAACCTAATCATGTCTATAAACTTAAAAAGGATTTATATGGACTTAAGCAAGCACCAAAAGCATGGTATGATACTTAAAACATTCTTAGTTGAACATAAGTACACCATGGGTTTAGTAGATAACACTCTCTTTACCAAGAAAAAGGATTCGCATATTATCATTGTCTAAATATATGTGGATGACATCATATTCGGATCAACTTGTCAAGAGCTTTGTGATGATTTTTCAAAAATCATGCACGGCGAATTTGAGATGAGTATGATGGGAGAACTAAACTTTTTCTTAGGAATTCAAATCAAACAATTAGAAGACGAAATATTCTTTAACCAATCTAAATACATAAAGGATATGCTTAAGAAATTTAGTCTTGAAGACTCTAAACCTATTAAATCACCTATGTCTTCGAAAACCAAACTCACCAAAGATGAAGAAGGTGAATCTGTAATATAGAGGAATGATTGGTAGTCTACTCTATCTCACGGCTAGTAGACCCGATATTATATTTAGTGTTTGTCTATGTGCTCGCTTGCAAGAAGATCCTAAAACATCACATCTTGAAGCCGTAAAACGAATCTTTAGATACATAAAAGGCACCACGCACCTAGGATTATGGTATCCCAAAGGAATGGGAGTTGAAACCATAGTGTATTCCGACTCAGACCATGCGGGTGACTATGTTGATAGAAAAAGTACAAGTGGTATTTGTACTTTTGTTGGACATTGTCTCACTTCATGGTTTTCAAAGAAATAAACGGCTCTTGCCATCTCAACAACCGAAGCCGAATATGTATCAGTAGGAAAAGCATGTCCACAAGCTCTGTGGATGAAGCAAGCTCTTGTCGACTACGAAATTCAACTTAACGACATCTCTATCCTTTGCGACAACAAAGGAGCTATCGACCTCAGTAAAAATCCAGTTCAACATGCTCGAACTAAACACATTGAAATCCGTCATCATTTCCTTCGCGACAATGTTCAAAAAGGAAACATCTCAATCGAGAAAGTATCCTCAGAAGATGACATTGCCGATATCCTAACTAAACCCCTTAAACGAGAGCCATTCAATCTCCTTAGACTTGGATTAGGACTAATGGAACCAAATCTGTAGTTTTAATCATAGCTTAAACCTTCGTTTAACCAAAAAACGACAAAACTGACCAAATCAAATTCTGGTCCCAAGGAACCCTTCGACAACATGGACGGAACCAAAAATTTGGTTCCGCCCAATCCGTGGGTCCCTGGTTCAGATTTTAAACAGTTTAAACAAACACTCCTTTTCACAAATTAAAAACACACAACGACTCAAACCCATTCCATAACATATCACTCTCACAATTAAGGCATCTCCTTCAACTAATCTCTGCTCAAATCAACATTGTAAGCTTCCTTGCTACTTTTCTTCTCTCAATTCTGAGTCTAGGGTTTCTATTTTATGCACAAAACCAAACTTGGGGATTATGCATTACCTTAAAGAAATCATGTAGTACATTGATTACACAACTAATTATGTTTCCCTTAGTTAGGAATTGCATATTGTAAGACATTATCATTGTAAAACCCTAAATTCTAAAACATGAAAAATGACCAAATTGCCCCTACAAGTTTAAAAATTTATTTAAAAGCTTATAAAGTATAATTTAATTACAAAAGCTATGAAAATATATCACAAATGACATGAAAAAAATTATGGAGCATCATAAAATAATTGTACAAGCCACAAAAATTATTGTAACACATTACCAAAGCCACTTGAACCGAAAATCTATAAGTATGTAGTTATTTGATATTTAAATTATTATAAACCATGGATAAGTATAAAGAAACTAAGGAAATTAAATCAAAATAAGTGTGATTGATTCTTTCCAAGTTATGGCCGATTATTTTGCTCCTTATACTCCATTTTGCTCGGCCATATCTCCCCATATAATTATACATATGAATTTCCTTCAAAAACTAAAACCGAAAATCCCAAAACACCAAATAAATCACATTCATTCCATCCGAATTTTATGAGGTCCAAGCATATTTTTTCTGGGTTCTTGGTCGTGCTAGGAAGCCAAGAAAATTGGTCTTTCGATTTATAGAGGCCTAAATATTTTATTGTCGAATTTTGTTCAAAAGTGAGGTAATATTCCATTTTAATTCTTTCGACTCTTGTAAAATTTATTCTCTATTTTTCCTAAGTCCCTCACATCATATGTGACCTGTGAAAATTGGTTTCATGATTTTTAGATCGTTTTTGAAGTCGTGGTGATTTTTGACCCGTTTTGGCGAATCGCGTACAAAAGAATTCGTACACCTCATTCCACACGTTAAAATCTTGATTTGGTATTTTTCTCAGACCCTATATATGTTAAGAACACCAAATAAAATGTTAAAGTCGATCCATGCATGATCTAACAATTATTTGTGAATTAAATCTTAAAAACGTGTATAAACCCTAAATAATTCAATCCGAATTTTTGAGGCTTCATATTTATTTTATTTGGACTCTATATGATCATATTAATCTGGGAAAAATTCTATTTCGAATTATCAAGGCCTAAAATATTTATTTTCGATTTAAGTGTTTTTACCGATTTAAGGAAATTAAGAAGAAAAAGAAATAAAATGTAATTCGATTAGGGTTTGAGGATTAGGGCTTGTTCTTGGCTATTTAATGAGTATCAAATGATGGTATAATGATGGGGTAATGAATTGTATTTTTAGGGTTAGGGTTTTGGCTAATTAAAGTGTTATACGAGTTGTTTAAATTGTTTTGGGTGAGTTTTGTAACATTTAAAACTCAAGGGTTATTTTTAGAACTTATTTTGGGACATGTACTTACTGTATAAAATATAAGAGGAGGGGGTCTAGTGTCATTTTTGTATTTTAAAGGATTAAAATGTTTTTAGGGTTTAATTTTGGTTCGATTTAGAAAATAATTAAATGGAGGGACTAAACTTGTAATTTCTGGAAAGTTAGTGCTGTTTTGAGTATTTTAATATATTCAGGGGGTTATGTGTCATTTTGATAATGTAATGGCTTAATATGTAATTATTGATAATTAAAGGTTGAAATTGTAAATAAAAGGGTTAAAAATGTAACTTTGATAACTTGAGGGACTTAAAGTGTAAATTATGAAATCTTGAATACCCATTCGTATAAAATATTAAAATAAGGGATCATTGTGTAAAATGGATAAGATAAGGGTTTAATGTGTAATTATGAAACTAAAAAGGTTTAAAGTGTAATTTTGGAAAGTAAAGGGTATAAAATGCAAAGTTATGAGACACTAAGGACCAAATGTGAAAATATGTTAAAAGATACTTGTTTCCATTAATAATGATTCAACTTACTAATTATGGAAACTTTCTAAAAGTGGAAACTTACTATTTATGGAAACCTACTAAAAATGGAAAGTTACCTTAAAATGGAAAGACACTTAATTAAGAATGAGTTATAATTCCCTTCTACTCCTCTAGGTGTGAAGAAGGAGAGATCTTGAGCCATTCCCTATTTCTGTGCTTTGTTCTGTTTGTGCTTTCGTCATAAGGTACAGATACTCTGCCCTTGTTTCAGTAAGGGTTCTTATATCCTATGCATTGATTTTGAGTTATGATTCAGTTAAGATTTCCCAAGCCATTGCTATGTTCCCTTCGAGTGAACCTTTGATATTCCTCTTGATTATGATCTGAGCTTCGTATATCTGACCTATGCCTTTGCCAAGTTGCGCTAAAGTTCTGAACTATCCTTGTGAGAAACTAAGATTTTGAAATGGTTTACTAAACTAAGGTTTTGAACTACTTGTTTTGAACTATCTTTTACGAAGACTATTTTAATGATTATCTTTATGAAACCAATTTAAAGACCATTTTAATTAAATAACTTAATTAAGCTTTCTAAAATGAATCTGTTGAATAAAGACTTTGAAGATGGATCCTTTGATACAGACGTTGAACTTTAATTTTGATTCTCTCTGTTTTTAAAACTATGATATGAACTTTGGAAGACCTTGGTGAACCACTCTATTATGAACTATTCGATATGAACCCCTTTCTATGGACCTTGTGATATGATTTTGAGATGCACCTTTTGATATGAACCTTTTTCATATGACTTTGAGATTCACTTCTGATATGACTTTGAGATGAACCCGTTTGCATGACATTGAGACCTGACTCTTAGTTTGATACCCGAACCACCTTTCTGTTTCCTAGCCAGGAAGGTAACCTGGCCATGTCTGTGATGCACCACTGGCATGACTCCTGTGTGGGGGAGTGATTTCTCACACCGTCCCTTTTATATTATCTGCCATGGCTACTATGATTTTGAGTATGACTTTGAGATTGACTTTGAGTGGGGGCGTATGGATTGCAATCCTAGGCATGTATGTTTAGTGGATTTAACTATGACTTTGAGTATGACTTTGAGGTGACTGGTGCCTGTGTGCTATACACGCCTTTCACGTTTATGGGAGCTGATCACTCCACCCCTTTTGATACATGAGGCCACCCCTCATATTATCTGGTTGCCTGAGAGGTATCCCCTCTGATTGTGAGATCTTGACTTTGAGTATTATGATGTTGAGATATGACTTTGAGTATGGGCTCGTGGTGGATGACTATCCTATAAATCTTCTATTTCTTCTTACTTTGATTATACCTTATGACATTTCCCTGTACTTCACTATTTTCTGTTTCGTTATCTTTGCTTGTATTATGTATCTGTTCACTGAGCTTTGTAAGCTCAGCCGCACGTTTTCTTTTCGTGTGCGGCAGGTTTTAGTTGGAAGGTGGGTATGAGTGAAGAGGCTTTTGGACTTAGAAGACTTGAATATTATTTTGGCCTAGATGCGATTGGAAGTTACTACATTGTTAGAATTTGTATTCGCTTTTGTAACCTTGTAATTTCAGAATTTCATTTGTAACCTTTGAGAATTTCTGTATTATTTAAAATGTATGCTTTGTTTGATCTGATGTGAAACCATTAGTGTGACATCTTTACCCTTATTGGGTTGGGGTGTTACAATTATGGTATCAGAGCGACAGGCTGCGATACGTAATACATTTACCCTTGGCCTGTGTAAGTTAGGACCACTAAGTTTTCCCTGTAGGCGCTCATAAGATAACCTGTAAGAATTGCTTTAGGACTTCCCTATAGAAACGTAAGTTTTGACCAGTGAGGAATGGGTAGACTAAGGCATTTGTTTAAGTATCATTGCTTCCGCATCACTCTGATTCGTGCCTTGCTTTTGGTTAGATCCTGTTGATACCACTTCTGGAAAGTGAAAGCTTATGTTTTGCACCACCTAAGTTTTGAACCTGATTAAATCTTGAAGAGATTGAGAATTACATAATGGCCTGACACTAATTGATCCTTATCTTCAAATCCCTTTTGTTAATCACTCTGATAATGACCCGCATTTCACTCTGATCCTTTTGTTAATCACTTTGACGCCTCTTCAGGCATTCCGAGAACCTCCATGGCGATGACGTACTGGATATGTTTTGTTATTTGTCTTTTGCTTGATAAGTAACTATGAATCTCCTGACCGTATTTGAGTTTGTTCCACCCATCCATGTTCTTGCGAGAAGTTTTGTAGTTCATAACTACGAGTATAAGGATATTCTCATCTCATTTCCGAATAATAAGATTTGCGCTGCCGATCTGCTTGATTGGAAGATTAATTTGGACTGATCGCTCATTCGATGATATTTTGCGTGAATTTCTTGAGTTTCGAGTAAATTTTGACACTTACCGAATTCTAATACCTAGTATCGTTTATGTCATTTTCAGCATGGCACCTCCAGCACGCCGCAGATATAGTTGGACAACTAGGTTCGCCATCGGCCGAAAGAGGACCGGAAAATTGAGGAGGATTGCCAAGAGGATATTGATCCCCACTAGGATGTGGCCGGGCCGGATCGAAGAAAGGAGGACCGTCATGAATATAAGTGGGACGGAAGAACAGCGGCACGTGATGGAAATAACAGATGGAGGGGGCATTGTAACTAGATACCAGGGAAGATGCCCCAGGTTTTCAGAAGAAGGAGGAGTGGTGCGAGTCGAACCTCGCAATTTGTACGGATTTGTGGACCGCATAGAAGATGAAGGAAGAGACACTTATGAGGGTTTTGCAAGTCAACCACTTCCCCAGCCAGAAGGGAACCGGAACGGATGGATCAGCGAGGAAGAGGAGAAGGATTCAGACTTGGAATATACTGCAAGTAAACCAATCTAAGCATGGAGTTAGGAGTCTAGTAGCTGTATTGTTTAGAATTTTATCTCGAATTTCTTATGGTATTAACGTTTCATGTACCTCCGTTGAATTATGAAAATTTTCCCGAATAAGATTTGAGAAATGTTTGAAATAAATTTTGTGCGATACGTTCTTCACCTTTGTAAATCTGTTAGGACTCATCTCAGCTATATAAGCCAGAACTTTAACTTTCCACATTTGTTTTGGCATCCCTTACAGATATGTTGTTTCGAGTACTGAAGTTTTCCTAGAAACCATTTCATATTTCAACGACTAAACATTATCTTAGAAGCTTTTGGCGCTTGAACTCTCTGAACATGAGCATTGTATTGAACATTGTTTAGCATCCTGGACCTTTGAATTTGATTCCTGATGGACCACCAAGTTTTGCACCGGAGTAGGAAGTAAGATTTGACATGATTGTCTGGGTATCTAACAAAGACGTCTGTCGGATCATACCTATTGATTTGAAACAAAAAGGGAAGAGCATGGAGGTTATTTTGCACCTTGTTAGAAATCTGATGATCATTTGTGTATTCTGAGAGATTGATGTTGGGTGAGACAACGGTGTTCCTTGCCTGACCTGGAGTTGACGACAACGGAGACTACCCCAGAGAGTGGAGACATTCCTTACAAGACAGAAGTATTGGCGATGCAGAAGAAGAAATTCTAGTCAAGATGGTGAACCTGGAGCTGATGAAGACATACAGTCCCCCTTCCCTATTCATCTTAGTTGTACTGAGATGAGTTGAGAGCGGGAGCAGACGGGAGGAAGGAGAGATTTAAAGACCGTGCCAGAAGTCCAAGTTTCTCCATCACATTCCAAGGAGAGCTGCAGGAGGCTCGACGAACCAGACACAAGTTCCTGATTTTGGTTTCACTTCCCAACGGATGGACAGCCGAAGACAGATCAACCGGACTTGAAGAGATTAGATGTGTTAAATGAGCAGATTTTGAAACAGACCCTCTATACTTGGAATAATTGATTCTATGAAGGCAGAAGTGTGGAGACTAACTTTCATTTTCGTTGACCCTCTTAAGTTTCGTTATCTAGTATCAAGTTCCTCTTATGATTTAAGTTCCCTAGAAGCACTTCCATTCGTGTTTACCTTTCGTATGATTCGGTGATGACCTTGTTTTGAGAGATTTTGGCAACTCGTGAAAGATATGATGCTTGTGACGGCATACCCCACTTCTGCTAGATAATCTGGGATTTTGAGACTCTTGCGAATAGTTTTGGTTTCTCTCTTGACTGTGGCAATTGATTTTGTTGATCTATGAGACTGTAGAAGTACTAGGTGGATTAAGATAGGTGGTTTTGATTACGATTTGAGATAAAGTATGACCATCATGAGGGCATATTTATATGATGCCAGTATTATGACGTCTGGCCAATGTGATAATACTTACATCATATAACGTGCACTTGTTGTGGGCATAGGATATCTTGGGGAGTACCTAAGAAGTTTAGAATTTGATTTCGTTGGATTATCCGTGATTAGTGAGACTTTAGGTTCATTCTACCTATGCGTATACTCTGCTTTCGTTCATTAGATATCTGATTGAGTTGAACTCTCGTTTTGCATTCTGTTGACCTCAGTTATAAATCTTAAACTCTTCGTAGAGCTCTCTACTGTTGAAACAGTTAATTTGATTTGAAATCATGTTCGTATTCCATATGAGCTTTCTAGAAGATTCGCCTATCGTTCATTTTATGTTGCATGGACCTTTTGATCAGAAATCAACTTATTCTGTTTCCTTCTGAGAAATTTGAACCTACCTCGTTTTGATCTGAGTCATGAGAAACCTATTGTTTTGAAGATCCTTCTGGGAGAATCTCCCCGGGCGTCAGAATGTTTGTGATGATCTTTTGCGACTTGCTACGACTTCGTCTAGCTTTGCGACTTCAAATTTCGAGGACGAATTTTTTTTTTAGAGGGGAAGAAGTTGTAAAACCCTAAATTCTAAAACATGAAAAATGACCAAATTGCCCCTACAAGTTTAAAAATTTATTTAAAAGCTTATAAAGTATAATTTAATTACAAAAGCTATGAAAATATATCACAAATGACATGAAAAAAATTATGGAGCATCATAAAATAATTGTACAAGCCACAAAAATTATTGTAACACATTACCAAAGCCACTTGAACCGAAAATCTATAAGTATGTAGTTATTTGATATTTAAATTATTATAAACCATGGATAAGTATAAAGAAACTAAGGAAATTAAATCAAAATAAGTGTGATTGATTCTTTCCAAGTTATGGCCGATTATTTTGCTCCTTATACTCCATTTTGCTCGGCCATATCTCCCCATATAATTATACATATGAATTTCCTTCAAAAACTAAAACCGAAAATCCCAAAACACCAAATAAATCACATTCATTCCATCCGAATTTTATGAGGTCCAAGCATATTTTTTCTGGGTTCTTGGTCGTGCTAGGAAGCCAAGAAAATTGGTCTTTCGATTTGTAGAGGCCTAAATATTTTATTGTCGAATTTTGTTCAAAAGTGAGGTAATATTCCATTTTAATTCTTTCGACTCTTGTAAAATTTATTCTCTATTTTTCCTAAGTCCCTCACATCATATGTGACCTGTGAAAATTAGTTTCATGATTTTTAGATCGTTTTTGAAGTCGTGGTGATTTTTGACCCGTTTTGCCGAATCGCGTACAAAAGAATTCGTACACCTCATTCCACACGTTCAAATCTTGATTTGGTATTTTTCTCAGACCCTATATATGTTAAGAACACCAAATAAAATGTTAAAGTCGATCCATGCATGATCTAACAATTATTTGTGAATTAAATCTTAAAAACGTGTATAAACCCTAAATAATTCAATCCGAATTTTTGAGGCTTCATATTTATTTTATTTGGACTCTATATGATCATATTAATCTGGGAAAAATTCTATTTCGAATTATCAAGGCCTAAAATATTTATTTTCGATTTAAGTGTTTTTACCGATTTAAGGAAATTAAGAAGAAAAAGAAATAAAATGTAATTCGATTAGGGTTTGAGGATTAGGGCTTGTTCTTGGCTATTTAATGAGTATCAAATGATGGTATAATGATGGGGTAATGAATTGTATTTTTAGGGTTAGGGTTTTGGCTAATTAAAGTGTTATACGAGTTGTTTAAATTGTTTTGGGTGAGTTTTGTAACATTTAAAACTCAAGGATTATTTTTAGAACTTATTTTGGGACATGTACTTACTGTATAAAATATAAGAGGAGGGGGTCTAGTGTCATTTTTGTATTTTAAAGGATTAAAATGTTTTTAGGGTTTAATTTTGGTTCGATTTAGAAAATAATTAAATGGAGGGACTAAACTTGTAATTTCTGGAAAGTTAGTGCTGTTTTGAGTATTTTAATATATTCAGGGGGTTATGTGTCATTTTGATAATGTAATGGCTTAATATGTAATTATTGATAATTAAAGGTTGAAATTGTAAATAAAAGGGTTAAAAATGTAACTTTGATAACTTGAGGGACTTAAAGTGTAAATTATGAAATCTTGAATACCCATTCGTATAAAATATTAAAATAAGGGATCATTGTGTAAAATGGATAAGATAAGGGTTTAATGTGTAATTATGAAACTAAAAAGGTTTAAAGTGTAATTTTGGAAAGTAAAGGGTATAAAATGCAAAGTTATGAGACACTAAGGACCAAATGTGAAAATATGTTAAAAGATACTTGTTTCCATTAATAATGATTCAACTTACTAATTATGGAAACTTTCTAAAAGTGGAAACTTACTATTTATGGAAACCTACTAAAAATGGAAAGTTACCTTAAAATGGAAAGACACTTAATTAAGAATGAGTTATAATTCCCTTCTACTCCTCTAGGTGTGAAGAAGGAGAGATCTTGAGCCATTCCCTATTTCTGTGCTTTGTTCTGTTTGTGCTTTCGTCATAAGGTACAGATACTCTGCCCTTGTTTCAGTAAGGGTTCTTATATCCTATGCATTGATTTTGAGTTATGATTCAGTTAAGATTTCCCAAGCCATTGCTATGTTCCCTTCGAGTAAACCTTTGATATTCCTCTTGATTATGATCTGAGCTTCGTATATCTGACCTATGCCTTTGCCAAGTTGCGCTAAAGTTCTGAACTATCCTTGTGAGAAACTAAGATTTTGAAATGGTTTACTAAACTAAGGTTTTGAACTACTTGTTTTGAACTATCTTTTACGAAGACTAATTTAATGATTATCTTTATGAAACCAATTTAAAGACCATTTTAATTAAATAACTTAATTAAGCTTTCTAAAATGAATCTGTTGAATAAAGACTTTGAAGATGGATCCTTTGATACATACGTTGAACTTTAATTTTGATTCTCTCTGTTTTTAAAACTATGATATGAACTTTGGAAGACCTTGGTGAACCACTCTATTATGAACTATTCGATATGAACCCCTTTCTATGGACCTTGTGATATGATTTTGAGATGCACCTTTTGATATGAACCTTTTTCATATGACTTTGAGATTCACTTCTGATATGACTTTGAGATGAACCCGTTTGCATGACATTGAGACCTGACTCTTAGTTTGATACCCGAGCCACCTTTCTGTTTCCTAGCCAGGAAGGTAACCTGGCCATGTCTGTGATGCACCACTGGCATGACTCCTGTGTGGGGGAGTGATTTCTCACACCGTCCCTTTTATATTATCTGCCATGGCTACTATGATTTTGAGTATGACTTTGAGATTGACTTTGAGTGGGGGCGTATGGATTGCAATCCTAGGCATGTATGTTTAGTGGATTTAACTATGACTTTGAGTATGACTTTGAGGTGACTGGTGCCTGTGTGCTATACACGCCTTTCACGTTTATGGGAGCTGATCACTCCACCCCTTTTGATACATGAGGCCACCCCTCATATTATCTGGTTGCCTGAGAGGTATCCCCTCTGATTGTGAGATCTTGACTTTAAGTATTATGATGTTGAGATATGACTTTGAGTATGGGCTCGTGGTGGATGACTATCCTATAAATCTTCTATTTCTTCTTACTTTGATTATACCTTATGACATTTCCCTGTACTTCACTATTTTCTGTTTCGTTATCTTTGCTTGTATTATGTATCTGTTCACTGAGCTTTGTAAGCTCAGCCGCACGTTTTCTTTTCGTGTGCGGCAGGTTTTAGTTGGAAGGTGGGTATGAGTGAAGAGGCTTTTGGACTTAGAAGACTTGAATATTATTTTGGCCTAGATGCGATTGGAAGTTACTACATTGTTAGAATTTGTATTCGCTTTTGTAACCTTGTAATTTCAGAATTTCATTTGTAACCTTTGAGAATTTCTGTATTATTTGAAATGTATGCTTTGTTTGATCTGATGTGAAACCATTAGTGTGACATCTTTACCCTTATTGGGTTGGGGTGTTACAATCATGATTTACTAAAATCTCCATGTCAAATTTTTGTAAAGAGCTTCTCACAATTAGGAAAAATAATTTTTCACATTGTTAATACAAATAAAAACGTTATGTTCAAAACATCACTTGCATAATGTCTCTTGAATGCTAAAGGAAGTACATAATTAATATGTATTTTCAGGTACATTCAATCGAAGCTACATTGAATTAGGAGCGTTTGGGTTATCTCTCTTTTGTTACAAAATTGCTAAAGAATTTCTTTTTATGCATTAAAAGAGTCGAAATAACCGCACCTCAACATTGTCCTCATATAGGCACACACTAGAACATTATATCAAAATTCTCATTAGTTTCGACTAAAGTGTGAAATTTTTGTATCTAGGATCAAACATGCCTCCCGCAACTCACTATAACCACTAAGACACTCTCAACTACATTCCCAAACATCATAAGACTATGGGCCTTACCCCGGCTCAAATCAAAATCTTCAAAGATCTAGAAAAACGTTACTTTCATGAGGGTAGAACCATTGACCCATCCTTTCTAGAAGGCACACACATTCGTCAAGAACTCGCAACCATCAACTTTGATGGACTCTTAGACATTAACGAACAAATTTGTCCTAGATTTATCCTCGAGTTCTATGCTAGCGTAATTCTCACAAGTAATGATGATGGACTCATATCAATTCAATTCAAAGCAAACCAAAATGACTTCAACATACCTTTCCATCTATTTGCGGAAGTCCTTAGAATTCCTTGTGAAGGTACATGCCTTTACTCGGATAAATGGTCTCTCTCAATTCTTGATACCATAGTTGATCGTACTGCTCCATACCAAACTCCTCTAGTTGACAAAGAAATAATCCAAGACCATCTTTTCCTTCCTAGAGCTTCAGATACTAGGACAACCCGTTCGGGTAATGAAATCAACCGAGACCCATTTGGCATGGAACTCAATGAACTTAAACCTCAATTTAAGAAATGGGAAGAAGTCCTTAGGGCAAATGTCTTGTGTACCATTGGGAACCGTGATCATCTCAATGCTTCTCTTTGCTACATGCTCTATAGTGTGTCAACTCGTCAACCTTTCAGCTTAGCCTACTGTGTTGCCAAAAG
Source organism: Artemisia tridentata subsp. tridentata (assembly GCA_021014915.2). Lineage (NCBI taxonomy): Eukaryota > Viridiplantae > Streptophyta > Magnoliopsida > Asterales > Asteraceae > Artemisia > Artemisia tridentata. Next base: position 397,165,361 of record CP139509.1, on the reverse strand, counting down.
GATGGCCGACATACCCACTCTAGGAACCACTGCTCTTCCCTACGGGATGTTTCTCACCCGTCTCTATAGAGCCTTTGCACCAATCCTACCAAATGCTAAAGGGTTACGTCTTGACTATTCTCTTGTCGACCACATCATGGTACCATTAAGTGATAAGAGGGTAGCAAAGACTCAAGGGAAACGTCCCCATCCTCCAACTTCCTCATCATCATCATCATCATCATCATCAAATAGCTCAGAGGATGGACTCCCTAACTCAAAGCTTCCTCCTCTTGACTACTTCCGACAACTTCCGGTACTTGAAAACCAATCATAAGAGTTCAAGCAAACAAGAGGGATGTTCAAGTGCTTTGGAAGGTTCCTCACCAAGCTAAACAAGAAATTGGACAAGTAATGAGAAGTTTCATAAGCGTTTGGTACAATGTCCCAAAACAATGATGTATGGTGTATTTCGCTATTCCTAGGATGTTAACTTGTTGTTTGATGATTATGTGAACTAACCTAATGTCTTGTAGGTAGATAACATCTTAATGTTATCAATTTTCATTTTTCACGTTTTAGTGAAATTTCTCTCCCTTGCATGATCTATACCCATACATGTGTTTATACCTGTTTTATTGTTGTTTCTCTATCACAACTAATTAATTACACATGTTTTAGGAGAAATTACGGGATTTGAATGAGTTTCGGGGGATGAAAAAAGCCCTCTATGGACATTTTTGGCACCACGGATGGGGCGGAACAAAAAATTTGGTTTCGCCTGTGTAATTTTTTTGCACCGCTAAAAACTTGACCACGGATGGGGCAGCACCAAATTTTGGGTTCCACCCGTTATAAAATTTGGTGCCGCCAACCTGTAGTAACACATTTTCATTTTCGCTCAAAACCCGCACTATAGATCACCCATTTTTCTTACTAGGATACTTTTCACTGATATTCACTCATATTAGGATCATGTCATCTCACTTGCACCAATAGGATAAGCATTTCCCACCAAAATTTGAAATTTCTCAAAAACCACTCAAGGAACCTTTCTCTATAAAGGAATGAACCCTTTATTTGGTACCTTTCAATCCGTAGGTCTCAGACCTCAAAGATTTCGTGATGATTACGACACATTAACTGCATATCCCTCTTCAATCACTCAACTTACTTCCATTGGGTTGACTTTAGTTGATTAAACAAGCTCATAAACACTTACAAATCATTAGGAAAGATCAAATTTTAGTGGTTTAACATCAAATCAATGCACAACATTTCACAAATCTTGAACATTATAAATTAAGAGCTCCAGGATGATCATTCTTCACACCTTCACCACAACTTCCTGTGAATTTTAGCAAATTCTCAAAGCAAATTCACTATGACTAAATCCACAAACTCATCACCTTCCACTAGACCACCAAGAAGAACCGCTAGAATTAGTGTCAAACCATGTTGCTTCGTTAACTTGAACTCATCATCCTCAGACTCTTCACCATTAACATCTCATCACCCATCCAAGATGAAAATTTCTTGAATCTAAGTACTCCAACACCTCCACCAAAATCACCTATCATTGTGACTACTCCACCTCCAACCAAAACTCCAATAGCAACCACACTACCTCCTGCTCCATCACAACCACCAAAATCACCATCACCACCAAAGTCTCCAAAACTTAAACCCATTGAACTTTTTTCTACACCACCAACTTCTCCTCATCCATTTTTGGAAACCTTGGAAGACTTGCCACCAAGAATATCAAATCTACCACCTCTACCATCATTTGCATCAATCGAGCGTATTGCTCACGAACCATCTCGGGCATCATTTATGCCCAGTGAGCCTCTTCATAGTGAACCAACTCAACCACAACCCCTACTTTTTCACCCTAAATATAGGGAAATCCATGGGCCACTCAATGGAGACAATAAACATCATGAAATCCACAATGATCAACCTCAGCCTCAACAACCTTAATCCTTTTTCCCTACCTTTAGGGAAATTGATGAATCCATGTGGATTGACCCTTCAAGCACACAAGAAACCCGTAACATCCTCAATGAAATGAATGGTCTTCTCACCTTCAAAAACATGATAGGTTCCCACATTCAAGAAGCTATGCATTTACAAGAAGTCTTGTTCTCCACCGCAACCAACATACCACCACCAAACACCTTTCAAGCTCACGACACTCAATAAACAAATCCACCATCACCACCAAATGACAATCAAGCCTTACCACTTCCACCCGACTTCCCTCGCCATGGTTGTTCCATGTGTGAAAGAGCCGCTAGGATTAGTGAAAGGACCAAGATAATGGTCCATGAATTTCAAGATGAAATGAGGTTCATCCTCCAACACATCCTTGAACGTTTAAACGCTCTTTCCCATCCTCCACCACAATAGAAAAACTAGGATGGATGAAATAATAAGTCCAATAACATTAGGACTTTCTTGTCTTAGGATTTTATTTCTAAGCTATTTTTCTCTTTTTATTGGTCTAGGATTTTTTTAAGTTAATTTTTATTTTTGCATTCTATTCCACCATCATCATTATTGTCTCACCATTATGACTTTAGTCATAATGAAATTTTACTAATGTATGATGTTTATTACTTATGTGTATTGGTTGTGTTCTTTATTTATCTTGTACATTGTATGAATGGTTGGTTTGGATTATTTATCACTAACCTTTGTTTTGTAGCATTCAAAATCCATGTATCTTATACTTGGCACCCCAACTAGGGGGAGTATTGGCCAAGGGGGAGCTAATCAAGTTCGGGCTTGCACTACATTCTGCTATGCTTCTCTTCTTTTTGTTTCTGCAAAAAGGGGGAGAAAATATTAAACTCAAACTCACAATTGGATACAATTTAAAATATCTAAATGAATTTTAAAGTTGCATAAAACAAGTTTAATCTATATTTTTAAAGAATTGCACTTTATTTATCTCATTGCTTAAAAATAAACTTTATGTTTTATCCTCAACAAAAAGGGGGAGATTGTTAATAAAAATATCGTCTAAAAAATGTTATTTATATTTTACGATCTTTGCTATATTTTGTTAACGACAATTATATACTTTATTTTATCAAAACATAAATCTAGTTAAGTCTTTTGTATATATAGTTACAAGTCTTTCTTAAACACAAATAGATTTTAACATAAGTTACAAATTGTTTGTTCATATATAGCATTTTAGTCATTTTAAGAAAAGTGTCACATTAGGTATTAAAAACAAATAAAGTGCCACATTAGGTGTCAAAGTAAAATTAGTAATCAAACATTTTTAGTAACTCATTAACTAACTAATTACTTCTTAATCAACATCATTTAGCTAGCTAGTATATACATTTTACAAGTTTACTTTCATAAACATTTTAATCAAAATGAAATAGCATTTTTACATCACTACTTGGATCATCCTACTCTAGTTACTTGGATCATGACAGGTCGCACGGAACCAAAAATATACAAGGCCGGAACCAAAAATTTGGTTCCCCCTGATCCGTGGCTTGCTGGCACAGTTTTCCTATAAATAGCAAGCCACACCATGTTGTTTAAACATCACTTACAAACATAAAAATAGCATACATTCTCTCATTCATCATTACCTGTATCTAACTTATTCATATTTCATATTAGTGAGCTTCTTTTGTAGTAAGATGATCAAAGCATCATTTAAAGACTTACAAGCTTCAACAGTGTGTTGCAAAGTCTTGTTTGTTCATCACAGTGTGAATTGTTATTGTTCATACATCATTGTTTGTACCAAGCTATTATAAACCTCTGTAGTGATCGGTTAGTATTTTAGTCCTCAAAATACGTAGTGTGACGGGAGTGGTTGTGCCCTTGTAAAAGAACTCGACATCTAGCTTTGTGTCGAAAATATTGTGTAAGCGACGTGTAAAGGTTTTCTCCGCCGGATAAAGGAGCTTGTTGATTAGTGAAGGATACTTTCTAGTTGAATACTCGGAGAGTGGAGTAGGGCAAGAAAAAAAAGTCCTTGTAGACCGAACCACTATAAACCCTCGTGTTGTGGTTTGATCGTTTCTTTATTTACTTGCATATTATTTATCGTTTATTATTTACATTAGTTGAATTCACATAAAGTTCTCAAAGAAAAATAAATTTAAAACGGTAAAACTATTCAACCCCCTTTTAGTTTTCCACAAAATCCATAAAGGCAAAATATTTATAACACAAATAAACCTAATGATCCGTTTAAAAGTATATATATGAAAGTATCGGATATGCGGGGATCAACAAGCCAACCCTTTAGGACAAAGGTTAACGTGCAAAACCCGTGAATACGATATGAGATACCGGGCAAGTGTTACCCGGGTCGTTTCCCGACGAGGTGTGAATCGAGGATTTTGCGTAAGGTTTGGAATTAAAGTGCTTGAAAGATGGAATTTGGATTTTTGTGTTTTTTTATAATTCTAATTGAGATATGAAAAGCAACTATACAAAGAAAATAAAGCGAAAATCAAATTACGCTGAAAACGTAAACGGGAATTCAAAAACGAGCCTAAAAACTAAAATCTTTAAAAATTAACCCTACGAGTGCAAATCTAATTTTCCTAAGTCCTAAATGATAAAAGAAAATTTTAGAAAAAAGATTTGTATTTTTTTAACTTTTATATTTTTTATTATGAATTAAAAACTAAATTTAAAAGAAAAGTAAATTAAAAATACTAACTGAAAATGAAAAATTACGAAAATTTACAGAAAAGTGCTAAAAGATATGCTGAATCAAGGAAAAATAAAACCAAGTTAACTGCTTATCAAAATAAGCAGTTATTAAGCTAAAAGTGGAAATAAGCAAAAGGGAAAAAGAAGGCTTAAGTAATTAAATGTGCAATGTTTAACTGAAAAAGACCCAAGGGCAGTTGTGTTATGTTGAGGCTGTGTGTGTGGGAGGTCCCAGGTTCGGACCTGTGGACTTCCTTTTTGAAAAACTATATTTTTTTTTCTTTTTAAAATCCTAAAAAGCACTTGAGAATAAGCAATTTTTGCAAAGACAACTTTTTCAAAAACTAAAAATAAGCTCAGATTAAGCTTATGAAAAAGAGAACAGTGGGCTATATGAAAGAAAAACAAGCAAAAAGCAACATAAGCAAATGGTCTGATAAGCTATATTAAGCTAAATGGCAACTAGAATAAGCTAAATTAAGCAAAGTCAAATCTAAATGATCCAACAACCTCAGAATAAGCCAAAGTCAGAAACAAATAAGTACTAATCCTAAATAAGCAATTGCAAAAGTTGTGCAGGCTTAATTTAGCTTACTGTGGTGAATTTGCAGCTGAGAAAAAGTTGTAAAAAGCTAATAGAAAAATTCAAAAAAATGTGGAGCAAGTGTGCTAGCAACCAAAGAGCTTAAGTACCAAATTTCAGCTTAATTGAACATGTAATGAACAAATGAAAAATCAAAAACTCAAGCTGATCTGGACAAAAATTATGAAAAAAGGTGCAGAATTTGCAGCTGAGAAAAAGCTGTTCAAAAGCTAACTTAAAAATTCAAAAACATGTGGATCAAGTGTGTAAGCTACCAAAGATCATTTGTACCAAATTTCAGTTTAATACAGCTTATAATGAACAATTTAAAAATAAAAAACTTCAGCTGTTTTGGGCAACATTCACTAATGCAGGCTGCTATGTGTACTGATGACAGGTTTTTGTAAAATAGAACAATTCCTCAAAGCCTAATGAAATAGTACCAACTTTTGAAGATCCACTTTATATACTAAATTGAACCTAAAAATGCCAAAGTTAAGGGCTAAATATGCTTAAACCAATAAGAAGCTTATATGATCAGTTTATATTCTACAACTTATACTATTCTACTCAAATCACCAAATTCCTTAAAATTAGACCAAATACTCTTACAAACTACTACCCTAGGCTGAATTAAGCATGATCAAACCTCAACCAAGTGAAAATGAACAGTAGCTTATCATTTGACCCATTTTCAACACTGTTCCAAACACTACCTTATGTGGCTGCTTTTGAGATTATTTATGTTTGAGACTGATTTAAATGAAAGTATTGAACCAAATATTACACTTAAGTTATATTAACTGTAATTAAGCTAAATAGACTTAAAAATGAGTACTACAATAAGCTAAAGACTATTAAGCTGTTTTTTTGGTTTTTATTAGATTTAAAGATCAAAACAACATTAATTGAGTACTAGCTATCTAATAAGCTTAAACTAACAATAATGAGAACAAATAAGCCAATACAGACCAAATAAGCACTGAATGAAAGAGAAATAAGCAGTTTGACTATAAAAGCTTGAAATAAGTTGGAACTTACAAATGCCCTTGCTCAAAACAGGGCAAAAAGGCTCGAGGAGCTTGATAACGCTTAAATCTAACATGTTTTTAGGTGCGTTATTGCTAGTTTTGTGCATCATATTTGGTTATATTTGTGTGTATTTGTTGCTAAATGATGAAAAAGTGTGTATGCAAGTAAATATAGCCAAGTACAGGAAAAGTTGAGGAAAATACGAAGAAATGAAGAGATTATGCACATAAGGAGAATTACGAGAAAGAAACCACATGATACTTCAAAGAATTGATTAGACCAAGACTTCTATGCCTTATATATCAAGAAAAGATCTAGTTCTATGAAAGAAATTAGTGGTACAGCAAAGGATCAAGCACGTAACGAGAAAAGAAAAAGAGAAAATAAAAGTTGCATGGCAGAGTCATCCATCCGATCGGATGCTGCCCGCATCCGATTCGGATGGTTGAAGTTTGAGACACCGAGAGCTCCAACCGATCGGTAGGAGCCAAATACCGATCGGTTGGCCGACACTGAAGTTACAAAGTTGCATTTAATGATGAATTTAAGCCCCATAATCATGGAGGCTTATCATTTCTCGGCTGTTAACTCATTTGGGACGTTTTTACTTGAAGAATAAGGGTTTCCTCACTTATTTAAGGAACCCTTAGTTAGTTTTACAAAGGGAGTTCTTTTGGGGGAAGTGACATAACCTAAAAAAGCTACACCACCTTATTATTATTGCTCAAAAGCTTGTAGTTGCTGTGAAAACATCTAGGAGATCTTGAGTTCGAGTCTCAAGAGTTGCGTCCGTGTGTGGAGTTGTTTACGTGTGATAATAGGCGATTGGAGGAGTGTGGATTGCTATAGTTCCACAATTCTAGTTCTTGTAATTCCTTGATTAGGTATTTCTTGTTGAGTTATCATGAACTACTTTTACTTTTACTATATGATGAATGAAAGTTTGGTTAATTACTTGTGTTTGATTATGATTGTTATGGAGTAATTTTAGTTATACTTGTGTGTGGATGATGTGACAATTGTTGGAGTAATCTTATCATAGTGATGCATGAAAACATATCTTGTTTTATGAGTTTGTTGAGATAAAATCTAATCTTGCTTAATTGGTTGGTAAAAACAATTTCAAAGAATTACAAAGGCCGAAAGGAGTTTTCTTTATGTTTTTTATTCCAAAAAGTTAGTGCACGAATTAGTATGGATTGTGGTGTGTCACAAGCACCACCTTTACTCATTAAAACGGATTTGGAAACTATTTCATCATGAAAAAGGCCGAAAGGATTCGTAGGAATTCTTAAGATAAGAAATGCTTTCAAACAACAAAAAGGACTTAATAGAATTATCGTAATAGTGAATCATGGCCGAAAGGAGTTAACTAGGAGATTGAATTCTTAGATATGATTTCTCATGACAAAAACCATTGATTTTGAATCATTCATTTTAAGTTGTGCATCATTACAAGTCACACCCAACTTGATTGGTTACTCTAAACAATTGTCATGGAAACTACACACAAGTATATTAGTTTTTAATTGATTGAACCTTGCTTGTTTTTAGAATTTACTTCAAATTGGATTGACACTCCTTTTTGCTAAAACTTATTTACTAAACCTAAACCCCAATTCCCTTGGGATGATCTCGACTTACCCACCTTTACTACCACGGACGAGTATACTTGCTCGTATGTGTGATTAGAGAATTGGATAAATCGTGTTTATAAATTTTAAAACTTGAACACAACGACACGCACATCAAGTTTTTGGCGCCGCTGCCGGGGAATTGTTAAGATTTTCTTGGTAGTTGGGCTTAGTAGTCTAAGTTTTTTTTTTTTTTTTTTTTTTTTTTTTTTTTTTTTTTTTTAAGTTAAAAAGTAAAAAAAAAAAAAAAGTTTGGTTCGGACCAACCGAATCGGATGGATGTCCATCCGATCGGTTGGTGGTCTCGTTAACACTTTTTGTTTTAGTGATTTTTGTTATTTTTTTTCAGTTTTTATGATTCATTAATATTGTGTTTAATTAGTAGAGTAATTAGATTAATTAATTTGGGGTATTAGAAAGTTTTATTATGTTAAATGTTAGTTAATGTAGTTAATTTGTTAATTTTAATGTTTGGTAGTTTGATAGTTTTCATTGAATGAGTTTATAATTAGTTTTTATGGTCATTAGTTGAAGAGTTAAAAGTTAATCACATAGTTTAATGCTTGATAGTTAATTGTAGGATTATCTTAATTAGTTTTAGTTATTAATTTATTCTTCTTTTTAGTTCTTCTTAAACAAAAAAAAAAAAAAAAAAAAAAAAAAAAAAAAAAGTTAAAAAGAGGTTGTCATTAGTTTAGTCTTATTATTAAAAAAAATAAAAAATAAAATAAAATAAAAATTTTTGATCGAACCGATAGGATGCTGCCCGCATCCGATTCGGTTGGTGAGAGTTCGTATTTTGCATTTTACCCATCCGATCGGATGGAAGGTGATACCGATCGGATAGTTGCCTCGGTGTGACTTTTTGAGATTTTTGATTTTTAGTTGTTTTGATGTTTTGATAGTTTGAAGTTGTTTGTTAGCTTACTTTGGTTTGATATTTTGATATGGTTCGATTATAACTAACCCTCACGCTAATAGTTTGGATTTTTTGTTTTGTGGTTATGTTATAGTTGGTGCTTAAGTAGAATGGAGAGTTTAAGCAATGTTTCGGAATACTTGAGAAATTTGGAAGAGATGTTGAGAGATTCAGGTGATTCTTTGGAGAAGTTGGAAAGCATTTTGGATGAAGCTAAGATTGGTTTAGAAGGAAAAGAAGAAGTTGGCGAAAGCATTGTTTGTTTACCTAAGGAGAAAAGGGTGGTTGTGTTTACGCAAGCACCCCCTAAAGAGTTTGATGTACCATTTATGAGGTATGCTACACCATGTGGTGTGGAAGGAGTTAAGGCTTGGGATGCTCAACTTAACATGGAATATGGTGAAAATTACATTACGGAAGATATGCTTAGTAAGCTTGGCTTTGTTAGGCTTGATTATGAGAATTATGGTAGGAAGATAGTGAGAGATTTGAATGTTAATATTCATGGTCATGTTTTCAAGATGGATTTTGTTGTGTTGGAATATGCAAATGCGGGTGAACCGGAAGTTATGTTTGGTAGAAATTTTATGGTTAAAACTAAATGTAGGGTTGATTTTGCTATGGGAGAGATGAGAATTGATGTAGATGATGATATGGTAGAGAAGAAGGAAGGTAGAGGAGAGATTGTTAAAATGGGAAAGGCTAATCGCAAGAAAACACCACTTAACAAACTTACCCAACCCTCCACCCCTAAGAATGAGAGTAGTTCATCTAGTTCATCACCCAAATCACCTCAAGAAGTTAAACCATTGACTCAAGAACAGAAAGAAGTAGTTTTGGAGAACTTGGAAATGAAATTTAAGGAGCTTATGGAAGAGAAGCCGGTTATAGAAGTGTTGAACAATTACATGGTTTATCGTAAGAAGTTAGACGCGGTTATGATGGCAACAACTAGGCTAGAGGATAAGAATTTTGATGAGTTTGCAAGGGAAATGATAGTTGAAAATGGGTTGCCTAAGAAAGAGAGCGATCCGGGAAATTTTGTGTTACCCATTAAGGTGAATGGAACCGATGCAATGTATGCATTGGCCGATACAGGAGCAAGTGTGAATGTGATGCCATACCCGTTGTACAAAAGATTAGGACTTGGTAATCCTCAACCAAATCAATATAATCTTACTATGGCTGACAATTCAAGAGCAAAAGCAATGGGAGAAGTGAAGAATGTTAGAGTGCAAGTAGGATATCAAGCTTTCTTAGCCGATTTTCGTGTGCTTAATATCCCCGAAGATAAGGAGTTACCATTGTTGTTAGGAAGAACATTTTTGAGAACTTGCGGAGCTATTATAGATATGGGTAGAGGTACTATGACTATTAGTGATGGGATCTTGAAGCATACCTACTATCCTAAACCTAGAGTCAAGATTATCAAGGAAGTGCATGAAGATGAAGAAGAAGAAGATCATTTAGGTTGTTTCGAAGTTGGTAGAGATGAAGAGGGAAGGCCTAAATATGGGCCGGTTGTCCCTAGTTACTTTGGTATTGAAGATGAGTTGGAAAGAGCATTAGCTATGGAGGTTTTCTATAACCCATTCAAGAATGTTTTTGTGTTCCATAAATTGACAGATTTTCTTGGATCCTTACCGGTTCAATTGAAGAATTTGGAATGGGGACCCGAAGGAGCTAGTGTTTACAAGAAAGAAGAAGGTGATGGAGAATGGCATGTGAAGTTTGATATAGTTTGCCCGGATGGAAGGAATTTTGCAAGGAAGTTTAAAACACAAATGACTAACTGAAAGTTATCCGGCAAATTTCAAAGTGAAGACATTTTGAAGCATGAATACTTTGAAGGTTGAAGGTTGAAGAGCAAAAGATGAAGAATAAAGCACAAGGCTTGTGCTAATGTTTGTTTTGTTTATTTTTAATGCATTTTTAATAGTAGTTTAATGTTTTGCATTTAAGTTTGATTTAAGTTTAAGACCTTTTGGTTACCTTGTGGTTTTATTAAGTTTTAATCTATGGAGTTAAGTTTTGTTTTAGAAGTTGTAGAGATAGATTGGATAACAAGTTGGGAGAATAAGTGTGTTGGTGGTATTTTTCATACTTAAAGTGAAGTCTTTTAAAGGAGTCAAATACTTTCCATTTGTTCTTGCAAGTGTTAAAGTGTTGAAGAAAGAAGGAAAATTGAAGTTTTGCAAAAATTCAATCCGAATCGGTTGGATGAAATACTGATCGGATGGAATGAAGTATATATACCTAAGATTTCAAAAATCATAAAAACACACACACACTCATTCCACCACACTTGGGGTTCATAAATTCGACCATTAGAAGAGTTCTAAGAGTTGCAGGAGAGTTGAAGGATCATCAATGGCACCAAAACAAGTAAGTAACATCATCAATTTGTGTCAATTAGGTTTTAATTCGAGTTGATTGAATTAGGTCAAAATTTAGGCGTTTTTGATATAGTTCGAATTAAGGCATGATTTTTCTGGAATAGATGGGTAAATGATTGAGGAAATCATTGCAAAAAGAATGAGATGGATTGATTAAGTTTTGAGGAAGGATTAATTAATTGATTTTTTGAATCATATGGGTCAAAACTTTGAATCGATTCTGGGTAGAAATTAATGATTTCCAGATGTTGTTTAGATGTTAATTAGTGTTCCTAGGATGATGCATTATGGATTAGAACATCAATAAGGTTTGATTTCGAATATGTTCATAGGTTCTAAGATTGATCATGCGAGTATGTTATGGATATGATTTAGAGATAAGTGGGATGTGTAGAGACCATAGTGATTGATGAAATGCAGGATAGAGAAGAGTGGAACTAGATATGATTGATTTGAAGTCGGAAAATTTTTGTTTTGGAGACAGTACGTACAACCGATTCGGTTGCGAGGAGCTACCGATCGGCTGGACTTGGACAAAACTCCATCCGATCGGATGGAGAGGGCTACCGATTGGATGGAGCCCTCAGTAACACTTTTTGAAAATTTTCAAAATGGATCTTTTGGACTTCTAAATCATCTAACCTTGTCTTTTATACTCTTATACTAACGAATAATCATGATTTCTACAGAGGTTTCTTGCAGGAGGATCTAGTTCATCGCGTAAAGTTAGCAATCCCATTGTAGAAAAGTTTGTGAATAGGAATGTCAAGGAGAAAGTTAAGTATACTGTGAATCCAGAGCGCAATGAGAATTTGAAGTTTAGTGGCTTAAGCAGCGAAGAGAAGCACGCTTTTCGTGAGCGTCTCTCGAAGTTACAAGGGCGAAGGCTTGCTATTCCCAGGTTAGTCGATTGGGATTTATTTCATGAGTATGGATGTGAGATAGAGTTAAGGGACTTGATGAGAATGACATATGTGTATGAAGGAGACGGTTCTAGTTTTGAGGATTATTCGTGGGAGAATGCGTTTAGTATAGACGAGAAAGTTAACCGTGAATGGTGTTTGGAGTTTTTCTCCACGTTTTACTTTGAGAGGAAGGTTGTGGATCTTAGTAATGACAAATGCATTTGGTTTAGGCTCTGTGGTAGAGAGCATGAGTTTACTTTGCCCGAGTTTGCTTTTATTCTTGGCTTATACGAGCCAGATGATATCACAAGTCAATTGTTTGCATCTCATTTTGTGAGATTAGTAAGGAGGCATAATGATTATGCCGGGTTAGCTGAGTATTGGAACAGTGTTGGTGACCCAAGTTGTACTCGAAGGAATTCATCAAAGCTAAGGAATCCGTTGTTGAGAATTTTATAGAAATTGATAGCTTGGAGTCTTTTGCATAGGACAGGGAGCCGTGACAAGTGCAATCAACCGGATCTTTGGGTGATGAAGTTGTTGGAGGAGAAGAATGGGAATGCGGCTTGGATAATAGCCGAGTATCTTTCAAGGAGAGCACCAGGAATCAAGGACAATAGTGCAATCTGTGGTGGTCACTATGTGACCAAGTTGGCAAAAAGATTGGGTTATTATGTGGATATAGAGTTAGCGAAGTGTTCAGAAATGTTGGATAGTGAGACGTGGAATGAAAGGAGTTTTAATACGGCATTAAATAGGAAGACACGAGAGTTGGGAGCTTGGATTGAGCCTCAAATGGCTGCACCTCATAGAGCACCACAGCAGCCTTACCAACAACAACCGTATCAACCACCACCTCATGTTGGGAATGTTCATGCCCCGGGGAGTTTTGACTCGGGATGGGGAGATTGGAACTGTGAGCTAAACGAGATTGAGAAAAGGGATGTGTGGAGAGATTCAATGATGTTGAGGAAAAATTAAAACTATGATTACTCAATGTCGATGCTTCAACATGTGGCTCAACAAGCCGATTATGAGGTACCTCCTTACAACCCACCAAATGTTCCACCCTACCCATTGGAGTATGACCCGTATCCTGGCCAATACCCTTACCCATATCCTGGGTACACACCATTTCCTGAACCAGTGCCGGTGTATGGCAGAGTTCCTAATGTTGGGAGTTCGAGTTTTGATGTGGGCGATTCTTCAAGGGGTGCTGGAGAGAAAAGACAAAGGTACACAATTTTTGAGGGTGATGAGAATTATGAAGATGAGAATGAAGAGAGTGAAGATGAGAGGGTTAATCCGGACATGGATTACGATTGATCGATGGTTGATTATTTTTATGGTTTCAAAACAATTATGGTTGAACAATTTCTATTTCTACTACTTTAACTTTAATTCTTGTAGGATTTATTTGTTTTAATTTTGGTTTGTTTGGATTATTTTTTTTATTATTTTTTTATTTTATTATGTTTTGTTTGGTTTATTGTTTTTGTATTTTGTTTTGTTTGTTTCGAGCATAGTTTGCAGTGTTTGCAGGGGAAGAGTTGACGGAAGCTTAGTGTTGATCAATATTTGGAGTTGGAAGAACTCATGAGATTACTTGTGATCAACTAGGCCTATGCTAATTTTTCCCGGGTAGTTTTTCTCTAAATTTTTCCCATTTCCTTTACTTTGAAGTTCGTTTTATTACATTGAGGACAATGCAAAACTTAAGTGTGGGGGAGGGAAGAAAATAGGAAAAATTGGTTTAATTTTTAATTTTTTTTTAGATTCTGGATTTAAAGAACTAGAATGTGTGAATTTATTCGCCTTTGATTTTTCTAGTTGATAGACAAATTGATTCAATGGTAAATAATAAGGTTATTTGAAAAATTTCTTGGAATGTAGTCAAGTTTTGAGAGTTATTGGTAACTATTGCTAAGTACATTTTACCACCACTTTAAATTGTGAGGATTCATGCCTTATATTTTGTATGAGTGTGCCGGTGATTATGTCGATTCTAGAACTTGTACTTGTTTATGCATTACGGTTAAAATTACTTTTAAGTAATAAAATATATTCAAATGATAAGAGGCAAATTAGGATTTACACCAAATGGCCATCCGTTTACAAATACATTTTTGCTAACCACATCGGTTAGTTGTCCTTAGTAATTGGAACCCATTTGTTAGCATTATATGCTAGATACCCTTAGTTACACCCTTTTGAGCCTATCTTTTCTTTTGATTTAACCCAGAAAATTTTTACACCATACACCTTAGACTTTCCCGAATCAAGTCCAAATGAAGTTCGAAACTATTTATTTTTGATGATTGCACGATTGACCACACTTTGATATGTGTATATGATGTTCCAATGAAGAAGGAGGTCGCTACTCTTATTTATATTTTTTTTGTAGCGTGTGCTCATCCAAAGTGTGGGGGCGATATGTAGAAAAAAAAAAAAAAAAAAAAAAAAAAAAAAAAAAAAAAAAGCCAATGAGCTATGTATGTATGAAAATAAGATAGTCAAGGAGCTATTATGGAAGATTGGAGTTAGTATGTAATTCGGAATAATGATCGAAGAAGTTTGGTGGAGTAATCATTTGTGATATAAAGAGTTAGGATAGAATTTGGACTTGATTCTTGTTTGATTTTTATTTTTGTAGAACCAAATCAAATTCCCATGTCTTATCCTTACCCTTACCAATTACTTTATTCGTTGTTAGCTTTCGAACATCCGGATTTAGTGATGGCTTTGTTTAGATATGTAGCACATGTTTGTTCTAGTGACCATCCGAGTTTTTGGGTAGTTGAAAAGCGTTGTTAGCGATCTGGTGAGTAAATTGGTGACCATCCGTTAACGTCGTTAGCGAACCAAGGCACGACCTAGTGACCATCCGTTGCTTGACTACACAAGGATTCGTTGTTAGCGAGCTATGATGTTCTTGTATGAAATATCTATACATTAGCTAGGTAATCAAAACCCTTTTGAAGCCTAAAACCCAAATAAAAGACCTCTTTGATGTTTTATTTTGTTATTTTGATACAAGTACAAGCTTATGGTAAGAGACATGAATCGCGTCTGAGCAATTGAGTGATCTACAATCAAATCTACCATCGAGAGTTGTGTGAATTTAAATTTCCTTTGTGAGGTGCTTGGTGATGTTAACAAAGCTCGATTTAACTTGCATACATTTCGAGGATTTTTTCATGAACGTAATGAAAATACCATTGAGTTCAGTTTTTCTAAAAGTTAGACTTGCTCGATGATAAGGCGAAAAGTGTACCGCTTTTAAGGGGTCATTTAAGCCCGAAATCGTATTTATTTGATCAAATATTGCCCTAAATCGTTCCTTTTGTCATTTTAGGTACTTTTGAGGAGAAATCTGGAAAAGGAGGCATTTTGGACGTTTTTGGAGCATAAAAGTGAAGAAAACGGCAAAGTCTCAATATTGTGCTGAAAGTCACCTTTGACGGCGTCAACATTAACTCCAGACGGCGTCATGCTTTGGCAAGAAAAGTTGGATGTGAAATTTACTCATGACGGGCCAGTGAGTTTGCATGAGAATTCTGACGGCGTCACGCTTTAACTAAATCAAGGGCGTCACGGCTTAAATCATAAGGGGACGGCGTCACGTTCAGGATCCGACGGCGTCAAGCCTTGATAAGCCAGAATGGATTTTTGAAGAGCTAAAGAGGGACGGCGTCAAGATGGTCATCCGGGAACCCTAAAAGCGGCGAGGTGACGGCGTCACAATGCATAAGGTGACGCCGTCAGATGTCAAAGTCTATATATAGTTTTCTAATTTTTTGTCATTAAGGGAGAGCTTAGTGTGTGGAATTTTGGGATAAAACCCTAAGACGATTTTAGCTACTTTTTCAGGGCTTCTTGCCTTGAGATCTTCCATGTTTCATTGAAAGATAAGTTATCAATTAATCATTCAATATGTCTATGTGTTGTTTGATTCTATCTTATGCTTGTCTTTTGTTTAACATGTTAGGCTAATTTTATCTTGTGTTTGCTTAGATCTAATGAAACCTAGCTATTGATTATTGGTTGTTAGTGTGTTATTAGTTGTATTGGATGATTGTTTATCTATGTTAGGCTTAAGAAAACTGGCTAACTTCCTATTCGGTAACTTGCTTGAACGTCTTAAGAAACATGAACCAAATGCGTACTAAAGGTTTTTATGGTTGTATTTAACGCACAAGCGAATTCTAGTGATCCCATGTTAGGAGCTTCCTAGCCGGCTCGACATAGGAGTGAAGTAGGAGCTTGTAGAGTTTGGGGAAGTAAGTACGCCACCCCACGAATGGTATTAAGGAATACACCCGTCATCCACGCGACTAATACACACTAATTAACCGGTAAAAGATAGTTAGGGAGTAAGGAAATCTAAGTAAACACATTTCTCTACACATAAGTTTCTCACCACTTTTCATTTTTGTTATTTTATTTTATTTGCATTTGTAGTAATTTGGGTTAGTTGACTAGCAACTAATTCCGCCCACTCCTTCAAAACCCGAGATTTTACTTGCTTTTATAAAATATAAAAACATAAAAAAGAATCTTCCTCAACCCTTAGACCTAATTAGAGTAGCCTTTCACACCTAACGAACACTATTCCCTGTGGAGAACGATCAATCCCCCGTACTTACCACTACACTATACTACATCGGTCAGGTACACTGCCTGGTGGGGTTGTAAGCCTCTTGAGATCCCTCGAGAGGTAAAACCTGTTGTAAGGTTGCAAAACCCACGCATCAAGTTTTTGGCGCCGCTGCCGGGGAATAGTTATTGTTTAGGGTGAATTTTTATTTCTATTAGGTCTACTCACTAGATTCCTTTCTAGTGAGATTTTTATTTTATTTTTCTAGGTTTTCTTTAGTCTATCTATTTTCTTCGTGTCTTTGTTCGTAACCATTACCGTCCGACATCATGGAAGATGGTAATATCCTTAACCCACACAACCCACCACCACAACAACCACCACCACCTCCTAGAGCCCGTACTTTAGGAGAGTATTCCCGTCCTAGCCACCACGGCTATCGAAACACCATTGAGCTCACTCAAGGAGCCAATATCACACCCTTGCGATCCGACACCATCCGGTTGGTGCAAAGCGGAAGCGCATTCCATGGACTTCGTTCTGAAGATCCTAATCAACATCTCAAGGACTTTCTTAAAATCGTTGATTCTATAGACCTTGATGTTGCCACTCGAGAGACGACCCGATTGCGTCTCTTCCAATTCTCTCTGCGGGACCAAGCTAGTCAGTGGCTAGAACGTCAACTCGCAGGATCCATTACCTCTTGGGATGATCTCACCACTCGTTTCCTTGCTCAGTTTTTCCCACCGGGAAGAACTACCAAGCTAAGGAATGATATCTTGATGTTCCAACAACGTCAAGGCGAAACTCTCTACGAGGCATGGACTCGATTCAAGGACTTACTCCAAAAAGTCCCTCACCATGGCATAGAACTTTGGCTCCAAGTCCAAATCTTCTATGACCATATCAATCTCTCCACAAGGCAAACCATTGACCAATCGGCCGGTGGCAAGCTACGTGATCTAAGTGCGGAACAATCATGGGCTCTCCTAGAGGATCTTGCTCTTTATGACAACGAAAGCTGGAGTGATCCCCGTGATTTGAATAAAACGGTCAAGGCAATATCTTTGCCTTTGAACAATTCAAGCACTTCCGACCGTAGGATCGTAGAACTTGAAGACCAAGTCAAGTTTCTCATGAAATCCTACGAGGCTCCTAAACCTTCAAGCCAAGTGAACAAAATCACTTCTTCATGTGAATTATGTAGTGGTCCCCACGACACTCGTGATTGCATGGAACTCCCCGAACAAGCTTTTGTGGACTACGCATCCTCGCGTACCGACGGAGCGGGAGACAAGTGGTACACTTTCAAACCCGAGCCAAACCCTTATGGTGATTCATACAACCCCTCATGGAAAAATCACCCGAACCTTAGGTGGAAACAAAACCAAAACTCACAACAAATCAATTCTTCCAACCCACCTAATCGTTTCCAATCAAGCGGTTCCAACTCGAACCGTACTTTCAACAACAATCCTTCCGGCAATGGTAGTACCAATAACTTTGAAGGATTGATGTCTCAATTTATGGCATCTCAAGAAGCTCGGATAGCTAGATTCGAGACCGAATTCAATCAACAACAAACTGAGATGACCAATAAAATTGACAACTTGTTGAAAGCCCTCCATAACCAAGTGTTATCACCTCCACATAAGGACGCTAGGAACACAAATAGCGGACCCCAAGTCAAAGACCCTTCTTCATCCAAACATGTCCACTTCGTCAACGTTGTCACTATTAAACCAATCGATAGGAGCATGGAAGAAAAGGAACCAAAGGATGAGGATAGGAAAGTCGAGGTTGATAAGGAAGTTAGGACAAGTGAGATTGAAGAAGTAGATGATGATGAGGACTACTTCAATAGGCTACCCACTAAGGAAGAGCATGCATATCATACAAACTTATTCGATGACCCCGAGACACCATACTTCCTAGGTAGACCAATCATAGAAATAGGCGACCCTTCCAATCTCAACATACCATGCAACATAGGACATCTACATGTGTGGAAAGCTTACATCGACCTTAGATCGCCCATAAACATCATGACTAGAGCCCACTACAACTTGATAATGAAAAATCAACTTGGGTATAGGATGTTCCCTGACAAGGGTTGGATGAGTAACTTCACGGGAAGAGTTAAGGGATTACCGGTTTATGTAGGAAACTTCACCTATGTCACCGACTTTGTAATTGTTGAAGATATCCGCCCAATAGTCGATGCATCCTTAACTCAAGTGGTTTTTGGAAAACCATTTGTTGAGGTCTCTAGAATGACTTATGAACCTTCCTTAGGGATAGTTAGATTTAAGGATGAGACCGATGAAGTAAGCTACCAAATGCCATATAAGATAGAACAATTCCAAAACTTGTCAAATGTTGAGAAGGAGCTTAAACAAGCGGTCTACTATAGGAATGATAAGGATAGAAGTAAAGGAGTAGACTATGTTATGGAAAGGATATTCGGTTTCTACAAGGATTGTTTGAAATTAGGACCGGAATATAAAACCGGGAAGGAGAATGGCCTAGGAACCGTGACCGATGATGGAGTCACGTAATGTACGTGACTTTGAGTCTAGCTACAAGACTCGTTAATAAAGAAAGGCGCTTCTTGGGAGGCAACCCAAGCTTTATTTGTTTTATTTGCTTTGTGTGTTTGTTTGATTTTATTTGTTTCCGTATGTGTGTTTAATTTTTATTCTTATTGATTCATGTTCAAAACTAATTTGTGAAAATGCTTTATGTTGTTTTTAACTTCGTCTTAACTACATATAAAGGTATTTTGCAAAAGATAAGTGTAAGGGAAATCTAAATCGGTTTATTAGAACACAAATGAACATGAATCATAATAATAATAAGTTAGCATACATATTCGTATTTGTTTGAGTCAAATGCTTGTATCGAGTCATAATGATGTTTTGCAGGATTTCCAGGAAGTAAGGTAAAGGTTTTTCCAGAAATTTTCCGGAAACTTAAAATGAGAATTTTTGTCAGGTCATTTCTGACGGCGTCAGGGTTTATAACCTGACGGCGTCAGATTTAATTTCCAGAAATTTTTGAAAGTTTTGTTTTTAAAAAAAGTTTTTATTAAAATCTCCAACTTATAATCTCCAGGAATCTGCAAAGTTATCATTCCACAAGCATTATATCCTTATATATAGATTTTATCCCGCCGATGTTATGCAGGTTTTCGAGTTTGTTTTCTCAGGTTCAACAGGTTATTTTAGACAAGGAGATGTTTATGGAATCAAGCTTATGGCGATGCATTAGTCATGGAGCTTCAACATTCTCCTTGGAAGAAGATTTAACCGTGTGATTTCATTATCCAACAAGCGAATCAGGGGAGTATTTGATTTCATTCTTTTACTTTATTCTTTTACATCTTGTTATTTGAACATTGGGGACAATGTTCATCTTAAGTGTAAGGGGAGGGTAAAAGTACGATTTTAGAGAATACAATTGCGCTTGATTTTTGTTTGTTTGATGGTAGATGTGTAATAAAACTGAGAGAAATACTTGTTAAGGTAATTTTAGTGCCAAATTTAAAATTTTTTACAACATATAGGAGTGAAACTTTGATCTTAATGAGCGTCTCATGGATAGGAGTTATATGACTAGCACAAAAACCGTACCACTAAAAAATTTTCCACCCCCAAATATGTGAGGTTCGCCCCTAGAATTGGTAGGAAAAGCATTTATGCTATGATGTGTGTACCGGTAGCACTTAGATTCTAGAACTTGCGTTAGGACCATTCCAAGGCCACAAGTGAGACTACATTCGTGTAGTTAGATTTACTACATGATAAGAGGCATTAGGATTAACCCATTGTTTTACACCTGTGTTTTTGTTATAATTACATTGGCTACATTGGTCAAGTAATTCTCCCACACCCTTTGCGTTGTACTCATTTTTAGTACACGATACCCCTAGTACACCCCTCAGAGCCTATCTTTTCGTTTCAACCTTTAAGCATTTTACTTAAAGGAAGAATTTGTTACACCCCACTAAAATGTACACCCAAATCGCCTTAGCCTACCTTGTATGCACTCATCTTTAGTGCATTATTGTTACAACATTTGTTTAAACCCAAGTTAATTGTCTAGTTGATTACATGGTTGCTAAGTCGAGTCATATCCTTGTACATATTGTTTTGGGACGATTGGGACTCATGGGTAAAGTACTAGTGTAATGGAGTAATGGGGAAGAACATCATTTATTACCCCCATATGTGCTAAATGTTTTAAAAGTACTCCAAGTTTTTCAATTATCTTAATTCGAGTCATTAGAATAGTTATTTGTAAAGTTATGTAAAAGTTCAAGTGTAAGGGGATGCAACGCCCCTATGATGTATTATTTTGGATGGTAGGGTAAAAGTGTATGCAAAAAAAAAAAAAAAAAAAAAAAAAAAAAAAAAAAAAAAAAAAATCAAGAAAAATACAAAAAAATGAGAAAAAAAAAGAAAAATAGAAAAAACATACGGACTACCATCCCGTTTCATTTTATGTTTATTTTATGTTTATGTTTTGTTATTTTCTTTCATTAGCTTAAGATCGAGTCTAGTCTTGGCTTAGCAACGTTGTATAGTACATGTGATTGATCAAGATCTTTAACTCGCCACCAGTAAAATATCCTTTATCCAACAAAACCGTGTTTTCCTTTTCCCTACACCTAACGTTATAACCCATTTAAAAGCCCTCTTTGATAGTTTATCTTAGGTGCTTACGCCTAGTGGAGGAGGTTTTCGATCCTTTCCCAAGCCTATGGTAATCTATTTGCTATGACAGGTAGTGAGAGATATTTTCCGTTTTCATTTATGAGATTTATTTTGATGACACTTGAGAGATGTGAGTATCTAAACACTACTTGTGAGGTGCTAGTATGTAATCTCCGTGCTTATTATGATTGAAGTGGAACGATTATTTGTTGTAATTACTTTTATGTTTGCATTAAATGACCCCTAACTTGTATTTTGATTAGAATAAAAGCGCATTTGCTTGAGGACAAGCAAATCTCAAGTGTAAGGGTATTTGATAAGGCGAAAAGTGTACCGCTTTTAAGGGGTCATTTAAGCCCGAAATCGTATTTATTTGATCAAATATTGCCCTAAATCGTTCCTTTTGTCATTTTAGGTACTTTTGAGGAGAAATCTGGAAAAGGAGGCATTTTGGACGTTTTTGGAGCATAAAAGTGAAGAAAACGGCAAAGTCTCAATATTGTGCTGAAAGTCACCTTTGACGGCGTCAACATTAACTCCAGACGGCGTCATGCTTTGGCAAGAAAAGTTGGATGTGAAATTTACTCATGACGGGCCAGTGAGTTTGCATGAGAATTCTGACGGCGTCACGCTTTAACTAAATCAAGGGCGTCACGGCTTAAATCATAAGGGGACGGCGTCACGTTCAGGATCCGACGGCGTCAAGCCTTGATAAGCCAGAATGGATTTTTGAAGAGCTAAAGAGGGACGGCGTCAAGATGGTCATCCGGGAACCCTAAAAGCGGCGAGGTGACGGCGTCACAATGCATAAGGTGACGCCGTCAGATGTCAAAGTCTATATATAGTTTTCTAATTTTTTGTCATTAAGGGAGAGCTTAGTGTGTGGAATTTTGGGATAAAACCCTAAGACGATTTTAGCTACTTTTTCAGGGCTTCTTGCCTTGAGATCTTCCATGTTTCATTGAAAGATAAGTTATCAATTAATCATTCAATATGTCTATGTGTTGTTTGATTCTATCTTATGCTTGTCTTTTGTTTAACATGTTAGGCTAATTTTATCTTGTGTTTGCTTAGATCTAATGAAACCTAGCTATTGATTATTGGTTGTTAGTGTGTTATTAGTTGTATTGGATGATTGTTTATCTATGTTAGGCTTAAGAAAACTGGCTAACTTCCTATTCGGTAACTTGCTTGAACGTCTTAAGAAACATGAACCAAATGCGTACTAAAGGTTTTTATGGTTGTATTTAACGCACAAGCGAATTCTAGTGATCCCATGTTAGGAGCTTCCTAGCCGGCTCGACATAGGAGTGAAGTAGGAGCTTGTAGAGTTTGGGGAAGTAAGTACGCCACCCCACGAATGGTATTAAGGAATACACCCGTCATCCACGCGACTAATACACACTAATTAACCGGTAAAAGATAGTTAGGGAGTAAGGAAATCTAAGTAAACACATTTCTCTACACATAAGTTTCTCACCACTTTTCATTTTTGTTATTTTATTTTATTTGCATTTGTAGTAATTTGGGTTAGTTGACTAGCAACTAATTCCGCCCACTCCTTCAAAACCCGAGATTTTACTTGCTTTTATAAAATATAAAAACATAAAAAAGAATCTTCCTCAACCCTTAGACCTAATTAGAGTAGCCTTTCACACCTAACGAACACTATTCCCTGTGGAGAACGATCAATCCCCCGTACTTACCACTACACTATACTACATCGGTCAGGTACACTGCCTGGTGGGGTTGTAAGCCTCTTGAGATCCCTCGAGAGGTAAAACCTGTTGTAAGGTTGCAAAACCCACGCATCACTCGAGGGCGAGCAAAACTCAAGTGTGGGGGATTTGATAACGCTTAAATCTAACATGTTTTTAGGTGCGTTATTGCTAGTTTTGTGCATCATATTTGGTTATATTTGTGTGTATTTGTTGCTAAATGATGAAAAAGTGTGTATGCAAGTAAATATAGCCAAGTACAGGAAAAGTTGAGGAAAATATGAAGAAATGAAGAGATTATGCACATAAGGAGAATTACGAGAAAGAAACCACATGATACTTCAAAGAATTGATTAGACCAAGACTTCTATGCCTTATATATCAAGAAAAGATCTAGTTCTATGAAAGAAATTAGTGGTACAGCAAAGGATCAAGCACGTAACGAGAAAAGAAAAAGAGAAAATAAAAGTTGCATGGCAGAGTCATCCATCCGATCGGATGTTGCCCGCATCCGATTCGGATGGTTGAAGTTTGAGACACCGATAGCTCCAACCAATCGGTAGGAGCCAAATACCGATCGGTTGGCCGACACTGAAGTTACAAAGTTGCATTTAATGATGAATTTAAGCCCCATAATCATGGAGGCTTATCATTTCTCGGCTGTTAACTCATTTGGGACGTTTTTACTTGAAGAATAAGGGCTTCCTCACTTATTTAAGGAACCCTTAGTTAGTTTTACAAAGGGAGTTCTTTTGGGGGAAGTGACATAACCTAAAAAAGCTACACCACCTTATTATTATTGCCCAAAAGCTTGTAGTTGCTGTGAAAACATCCAGGAGATCTTGAGTTCGAGTCTCAAGAGTTGCGTCCGTGTGTGGAGTTGTTTACGTGTGATAATAGGCGATTGGAGGAGTGTGGATTGCTATAGTTCCACAATTCTAGTTCTTGTAATTCCTTGATTAGGTATTTCTTGTTGAGTTATCATGAACTACTTTTACTTTTACTATATGATGAATGAAAGTTTGGTTAATTACTTGTGTTTGATTATGATTGTTATGGAGTAATTTTAGTTATACTTGTGTGTGGATGATGTGACAATTGTTGGAGTAATCTTATCATAGTGATGCATGAAAACATATCTTGTTTTATGAGTTTGTTGAGATAAAATCTAATCTTGCTTAATTGGTTGGTAAAAACAATTTCAAAGAATTACAAAGGCCGAAAGGAGTTTTCTTTATGTTTTTTATTCCAAAAAGTTAGTGCACGAATTAGTATGGATTGTGGTGTGTGACAAGCACCACCTTTACTCATTAAAATGGATTTGGAAACGATTTCATCACGAAAAAGGCCGAAATGATTCGTAGGAATTCTTAAGATAAGAAATGCTTTCAAACAACAAAAAGGACTTAATAGAATTATCGTAATAGTTAATCATGGCCGAAAGGAGTTAACTAGGAGATTGAATTCTTAGATATGATTTCTCATGACAAAAACCATTGATTTTGAATCATTCATTTTAAGTTGTGCATCATTACAAGTCACACCCAACTTGATTGGTTACTCTAAACAATTGTCATGGAAACTACACACAAGTATATTAGTTTTTAATTGATTGAACCTTGCTTGTTTTTAGAATTTACTTCAAATTGGATTGACACTCCTTTTTGCTAAAACTTATTTACTAAACCTAAACCCCAATTCCCTTGGGACGATCTCGACTTACCCACCTTTACTACCACGGACGAGTATACTTGCTCGTATGTGTGATTAGAGAATTGGATAAATCGTGTTTATAAATTTTAAAACTTGAACACAACGACACGCACATCAGAGCTACTCTACAAGCTCTAGCTTGTCAAGTGACAAGCTAGTGACAGCAATAAGCTCTTCCCTGGCTAGCTTATCATCCAAACTGCTTATTTGACCCTCCAGTTGACTTTCTTTGACTTTTTTAGATTTTTAGAATTAAAACAGAAAGGATCAAAATAAATGAACAAAAAGCTTTTAAGAGCTTATAGAAAGCTGATGCGACAGTAAATTAGCTTATACTAGCTTATGTAGACATAAATGAACATTTGGCAAAAACTTAAAAGGAAATTTTCAAAATAAATAACAATGAAATTGAACTTGATTACCACTGGAAATTGATTACAAAATAGTAAAGAAGAGATTACAACTAACTTTTAAAAGCTTAACTAAATTAACATTATAACGACACTAAAATCTACTGCCCTCCGGCTTACAAATGAAATCCTATTTATAGACTAAGATTAGGGTTTTCTTCTATCTTCTTTGCTTCTTCTGGATCAATTCTGAGCCCTTGGATTGGCTTGGGTTAATCACAGCCCTTTAATCTAGGTTTTGGCACCAAAAGTGCAACTTGGATTTCCAGCTTGGCAGTTGGTAGCTTGTGAGGAGGGGGAAAGCATTAATTGTTATTGGACTGGAGTAGGTTGGAGTGGAGTAGGAGGAGGGGAGCAGGGTATGGGTGGAAGTCAGGGGAGAAGGTGAGAGGTGGATGGTGATTTGGAGGGAAAAGAGATAAAGGGGGTTGATTGTTTGACCCTGGGTTATCTCAATAAAAGGGGTTGGATCCGGGTTGGGATTTGGTAGTGGGTTATAGGATTGGATTTGTTTTAGGTTAAGGTAATTAGTTTTAGGATAAATAGGTTTAGGGTAAATGGTGAAATGTGATTTTGGTTTTGGGTTTGTTTTTCCAAGCTCATCCAAATGCCATATCCCGGGTTTGACTTTGACTTTTCTTTTCTTCATTAAATGCTCAAACGGTGTCGAGTCGATCCAAAAATGTCAGTTTTTGCTCTTTTTCCCATCAAAGCTCGGTTTTGTCCACTTTTGCCTTGTTTTCAATCCTTTTGTACATGAAATACATAAAAACACACTCCAAGGATATTTGCAATAATATTTGGTATATTTGGCTGTTTTTAGCATTTTTTATGTATTATATGGGCATAAAATGATGAGTAAATAGGCACTCATCACCTAAAAACCATAACCAAACAGCTGGTAATCAATTAAAAAAATACAAAAAGAACCCATAACTGAAAACAATAATACGTGCACTTTAATTAAGATCTTCACTAGAAAAATCTCAAAAAGATATCAACTAACTATATATAAATGCAAAACATCATATTCAATCAACTATATAATAATGGATTTTGAAATTTTTGGTTTTCTGTTTT
Source organism: Artemisia tridentata subsp. tridentata (assembly GCA_021014915.2). Lineage (NCBI taxonomy): Eukaryota > Viridiplantae > Streptophyta > Magnoliopsida > Asterales > Asteraceae > Artemisia > Artemisia tridentata. The sequence continues at coordinate 397,138,979 of CP139509.1, read as the reverse complement.
TTCTAAATTGTTTTGCAAAGTATTGATTGTGTGTTATGATTTCGTAAGCGACAATCTGTTGCACACGTGCCTCATTTGATAATGCTTTCCTAACAAAACTCTAAAAAAATTCATCTTTACTGTTTGCCTATTATAAACTTATTAACTTCAGCTTCCTTCGTTGAGCAGACTTTATAGCAAACATGGGAGAAAAGCATAATATGAAATAATTTAAAAGTAGGTTGTTAGCAAGATTTATGTTGTAAAACCAAGTTTCAGGTATTTAAATAATGCATTCCCTTGGACATAATTTAAAAGTAGACTGTTAGCAAGATTTATGTAGTAAAACCAAGTTTTAGGCATTTAAATAATGTATTCTTTTTTCGTTTTCAGTCGGGCAACTTATACCATTGCCTATCGCCTTTTCTGTTCATCTATAAGCAGTCTCAAACACTATCAGAACTACCCACATACTGAATCATAGAGCAATAACTAAATAAAAAGTTTTATAAAGTAACACCCTAGCCCTTTAAAACATCAAATATTTAGATTTGGTTGTTCTTGATTGGTTACTAAAACTGTCTATCTTCTAATTTTTGCGCAAAATAAGTTACCTTTCACAATGCGGCATGCAGCTTGGAAATTCTATTTCTTCAGCAAGGTTTACAACACGCAACAATGGCATCCAAAGTAAATCTACAAATGCTTGCAAAATTACAACATTACACTATGAGCACAAATTGCAAAAGATATCACAAAACACTTATGACGAAAAATTATACAAAGTGCATAGAATCAATAATTATGAGCACATATCAGACTTTAAAAGACACGTCAAAGTTAAACAAACAAAAACACATATCCATAAATCCACTAACAACATACCTTATAGAGCTCACCATTTCATAAACATTGTTAGGGCCCGTTTATTTTTCACTTAATAGTCCCTTAGTTAACAGATCCATATGTGGAGAGAGAAACTAGAGTGTTTCTTTTTTTAACTTTTCTGTATTAGAGCACTCCCAACTCTAACACAGGGTTAAACTTTAATACACTGTCACGTCAGCTTTAACCCTTTCACCTTTAACTCAGAAAAAACACCTTCAACCCTAACTCACCATAACTCACCTTTAAATCAAATATTTTCAAATTCAACCCCTAAACTTATAATAATACTTCATTTTTTAAAAACATAACATTCATTAAAAACATAATACATTACATACTTAATAAAAAAAATTACAACGAAATTAAAAATAAAATAAAAAAATACAACGAAATAAATAAATAAATAAATAAAAAACACTACAACATAAAAATAAACACAATCCTAAATCTACTGAGGACGTTGGAGGTTGTATTTTTTCTTGATTCGATCTTTTTCTTCGTTGATCCAATACACCACGTCTGGATCATTCCCTTCAGTTTCAATCATCAAAAATTTCATTTCCTCCAACCTTGTTATCGTCTCGTCTTTTATTTGGGCCGCACGATACGCGGCTTGGGTCGTTTCCCTTTTCAAGCGATACTCGTTTGTCATAGCCTCTCCGAATAGGCTAGACGAGCTCGTTTCTCCCGTACTCGCTCCCGTGCTCGTTCCACCCGTGCTCTCGGATCTAGCTTTCTTTGAAGCACGCTTTGTTCCCATAGGACATGGGTTTTCATCACGACCAAACAACCCCTCGTTTGCTTGGCTTGGGACATCGCCGGTTAAATCAATCCCTTCCGGCGCGTCCCATTTCATATGACCCCGCAAAACCTCCCAAGCCTCCTCGTTGTTAAAAGGAGCGGTTCTGTGCTCGTCCCGATACATTTGTCTGGCACGTTTCAGGTTATCCATTTCACTTTCCCCACTTTTTTCTTGGCGTTAGGAACGTTTGTAGTAGGCGTTGAACTTTGAGCAATCACGGTTCAACATTTCCATTTACCTTGGATCATATCCTTGTTTCTCTTTTGAAAATTGACTCTATTAAACTCATTTTGCACACGTTGCCAAAATGTATCTTTGCTTTGATTTCGACCTACTTGTGAATCCTTCGTCGCGGCAACATAACACGACGCAAGTAATTTTTCCTCTTGTGGGTTCCAACGTTTGATGATGTCAGTGTTTTCTTCATCATCCTCCAAAGGTTCAGGGGTTTTTATTTTTTTGGCCTTTCGTTTGATACGCGTCTTGTGTGGCTTTGGAGGAGACGTTGGAGTATCGGGAACATCATAGGTTGCGGTTTGAGATTGTTGTGAATGTTGGGTGAATTGAAGATTAGAGAAATTGGTGTTTAGGTTCGATTGTTGTTGTTGTTGTTGTTCGTAAAATAGCATTTGTTGATGTTGTTCGTAAAGCTGTTGGCTCGACAAGCCAAGTGGGTTCGGGTTTGAAGATGACCCGGCGTTTGGGTGTAAAGATGACCCGGAGTTTGGGTTATTCCACCCGGTGTTTAGGAGATTAAAGAAGGTATCTTCGTCGTTTAGGTTGAAGCCGGACATTTTTTTTTTTGTGGAATGTTGAAGATGAAAGTATATGATGTAGTATATTGATTTGTGGAAGTGTGAAAAAAAATGTGGTGTTAATTGAGTATTTATAGGAGAGTGAAAATGGTTTTGAATATATATATATATATATATATATATATATATATATATATATTTACAAATAACCGTTTGATTCAACGGCTATAAAACGCAAGGGCCAAAATGTATTTTTTTTTTGAAATTAACGGCTAGTTTACGCCGTTTTAGGGGCCAAAGTGATTTTTTTTTTTTTTTTTACTAAACGCACCCTTAACGCAGCGTTAAGGGTTTAACTCAGCCCCTTAACGCTGCGTTAACGCAGCTCCCTCTCAACCCTTAACGTGGCTTTAACGCACCATTTTGAACCCTTAACGCAAGTTCTGCGTTACCGTTGGAAGCGGCCTTAGCATCTTGTTCCAAAGGAGAGAGAAAATTAGCCCTTCCCCAACCTGAGGCAAAATAAGAGGCTTGGCAAGTATACCTTTCACTTTGCCCTTTATTTTTTTCAATCACTTTCTCCCTCCCTTGACATCTTCACTACCTCTTCCTCCACACCAAAGCTCATCGTCAGCTTCACTCGTCCATGTTGGTGTTCTTCCTTATCGATGCTCGTTCATGCCGGAGCCTCACCACGTTGATTTATGTTCTTGCATCTACAATTGATTAATATAAAATGTTTTAATACAATTGGTTCTCATCTACAATTCGGCCACACATCTTTGTTGTGACTGATTAAATTAATCAGAAGCTATTTTTGTTTGTATCATGCTACCGATTTTGGCTATGTTTCTTGAGCCTCTTTTCTTGTATTTTCGAGTGGGTTTGTTGGTTATGATTTTGGTTTGTGACTTGGATTGAATGTTGATGCTAGCATTCAACTTAAGTTTTATTTAACTGCTTAATATTTGTTAATCACCTTATACGACACCGCTACCTATGAATAAAATTTTTATCTTAGTTCCCCCTCCCCGTGATTCCAATACTTCCCATGTTTTTCTAAATTTTATTACTCGCATAAAACTATGAAACTGAAAGTTTGGGAATTTTTTTTTTTAAATTTGACAAGAATATGGAACATAAACTGATAAAAAAATGTTTTATATCGTTAATAGATGGAGCGAAAAATGAGCCAAAAGGAGTAAAAGGCGACGGAAGGTTATGCATAGGTTACGAGCCAAACAAGTATAGATCCATTCAAATAGAATTGACAAACAAGTATAGATCCGTTCAAATAGAAATTAAATGACAAGTCTACAAGTATTATTTATACACCATCTGGCCATATGAACCGAGCATAGAAATGAGAATGTTACAAGTATTTTTCATTTGTACACCAAAATCATTATTTTGATATTTTCATAAACATGATACATGAGTTTGAAAAGGTAAAGTGTACTATGTACTTGTAATGATGTAACGAATAACATACAGTAGGTAAAAATGTCATTTTGCGCTTGGTATATATACCTATCCTATAATGTGGGGGGCAGGGGGCGGTACCATACCTATTTGAAAGTGACATCTCTGTAGAAAATCCCCAGCTGTATCATATGCTTATTGCAAGGGAAAATACATTTCAAAGATATTATTCTCTTTTCTAGCCTTTCAATCAAATTTTTATTCTTAACAATTAAATATCTTCTAATATTTATTTTGAACGTGATAAAGAATGTTGAGATTTTTATGACATGATAATATAATACGAGGTTTTTATTGTGGGAAATGTGTTTTGTTTATGATAAAATTTCTCTTTCAATATAAGTAACATAATCAACCATGTTCAAATCAAACATGAGGTGATCTCTGACGACCCAAGTTTCGAAGGTCCCCTGCCACTTCAACTTTTCTTTATGACCATACACATGATCAAATACTTTTAGTAAGTTGAACTCGGTCACAATAAAAAAACATACCCAACATTTATTAATTAAAAAAAACTTAAACACAAACCTTTGCATTTGGTCGGGTCGCTTGACTAATCGAATCAAGCCAAAAATTGTAGGGGGCGGGGAACCCGTTCAACATGGACTAACATAGGGGGGGGGGGGGGGGGGAGGGGTTCGCGGCTCTAAAGGTAGACCGACCGTTGGTTGGGTTGCCATTACGATCAGTCTAACCAACTAAATATTGAGTTGATTGACTCTCAAACTGGAGTAACGTAGTCTCTCATTACCAACCATCGTCCTCCATGTGTGGTGCTACCACTTGAGAGCTGGTAATCTCGAGAACAGTTACGAAAAGGCCAATTGGCTATTATTATATGAAAATAGATTATTTAGTTTTAACCATTTATATTTATCTTATCTATGAATACTCTTAAACACATATATTTTTATTCAAATGACGGGCTCTTCTTTTTTGATGCATCAATATCATTTTACCGGCGTGTATCGCAAGAAGGCGTTGGTTTTAAAGTTCCATGTTTAAGTTTTCTATTTTTTAAGTTCATTTTTAGTGTAATTTCTTTTATTTTTAATGAAATTGTAATTTAAGAAATTAATTCATTAGTTAAGTAGAACTTAAGAAATTAATTTGAAAAGTGGTGGCAGCGTAACCACTAGTGGGAAGAAAATAAGATGTGGCGTTGACGTGGTGGTAACCTGATCATTATCAACTTCACCGCACAATGTTATAACAGATCCCCAATGTATTAATTATTGTAATCTGTAATCTTTTCTTTAGGCTGCCCACAGTAAAGGATCCCAATCCCCTCATTTTTCTCTGCCACATCAGCTTTCTCTCTCCAGCGACCTACAGGCGATTAGGTACCCTAGTAAAGGCGACCATGATCAATTTTTTTTTAATCAAATCTTTTTAAAAACAAAAGAATGTATCCATGCATGCAATACTACTTCATACGTGTAATTTACATATAAGATGCAATACTACATACGTGTTATCTATAAGATGCAATGCTACTACATGTGTCCATTAACATGCAATATATATACTCCTTTGCAGTTCACCATCACCTTTGTAAACCAAAAAAAAAGAAAGAAATACAAGTGAGCTTCAGCGTGTACGTATCGATTATACACATGAAACAAAAGGTGAAAGTGATAAGAACCAAGATCTTGCAGTTCACCATCACCTTTTGTGCTATGTCACATGAAACAAAAAACAGAAACACAAGTCGATTATACACATGAAACAAAAGATTTTTTTTTTTTTTTTTTTTTTGCTTTGAAACGTTCACAACCAAAAGGTTGTATTTTTGTTTTTATTCTTTTGCAAAGCTTTACAACTCGATCATGATGCTGACCATGTTGTGGTGATCGAATTTGGAGATCGAATCTCCACACTAAAGAAATCGATCACCATAATCGATCCTCAATCCCCCGATCGATGCTACTGTGAGTAGCCTTATATGCGTACTACGGAGTACCTTTTTTACTTTACACGGACTCACGGAGTAACATTCCTTTTTACCCAAATCAAATGCCTTCATATATGAAAAAAGTTTGTAATATATATAAAACATTTTTGTATCATATAAACATAAGAGAAATGCTAATAATAGCCTTAAAGTTGTTAGCAACCAAATCTTCACAAAATCTGTTGATATTAGGACATTATAAAAAAATACATGAGTACCACTACATAGCATCGGAATTTTATCGCGGCATATAATTATGATCGTGATATTTTGGTTAGGTGTTTCGTATAACATTTGTTCATACAACGTAAAAAAATCAAAATGTAACCGTAAATTATTGTAACATATAATGATTTTAAGTAAAAAAACAAATTTTAATAGCTAATTTCAATATTCAAGAAATGGGATACATTAGTTTTAAGTTTTCTACATTAGTTTTCAGCTTTCCATTTATGTAAAATAACAACTTAGTTTTCTAAATTAGTTTTTAAGTTTTCACTTTTCATTTTTCATTTTTTGGTTTTTTCCTTTATATATATTATAGATAAGCTCCATATTTTTTGCTAACATAAACAATAAGGAGAGTGTATCGTATTTGTATTTGAGATATTCTAGCAAATTGTTACTGATTTTTGAATGATTTTGATTGAACATCGTGTAATGTCTAAATATAAATTTTGTTAATTAGTTGTTAACAACAACCTAAAAGTTGTTGTTAGCAAAACTCTAAATATAAACATAAAATAAATGTCTACGGCAAATCACCGCAATGAACAATACTTGTATCTCTTTATGATAATGACTAACTATTTATGGAAAATAAAAGGTTACTTTGATATGTAAAATTATAAAAGTGGTTAGGAATTACCCGGTCCTGTTGATGGTGAGAAAAGGACATGCATTGCATAAGATTAGTCGTAACAAGAACAGACGGTCTGGTCGGTCTCATTTTAGCAGAAGCGTCTCCCTCCCCCTACGCAAGACAAAATGAACGTGTTCCCCCCATTGATTTTCAATGTTTTCTCTATCAGATGACCGATTAAATTAAAGAGGAAAATGTAGCCGTTGGCTGCATATTTGAACGTTGGGGTGTTTGGTTTTTAATTTTTTTTTAAACCCACTTTTTCTTTATAAAATCCTACTAATTCTCTATTTTTAATAAGGTTATAAATAGTATGAGGCGTGCCGTGACGGCATGACTAAGCTTTACACCTTAGAAGTCATGGCGAAGCCACGACTTTTTTTAAGGCGCGACTTAAAGCGGCACCAAATATGAAAATATTTATATATGTATATCGAGTTTACAAAAAATATTGTATATAAGGAATAAAGTCAAGAAATTATCATTGCATGTAATCTTATTCATTTCTTTCTTAAAAACATTTTTCATCGGAGTTGAATTCAAAAAAGGCGCCACGCCTCGTGTCTTAGCGCGCCTTTTCACGTAACCCCGAGAGCCGACGCCTTAGTCTATTTCGTAATATGGAGGTTACGCCTCGCGCCTTGGCGTGTCTTAGCACAACCATGGCGCGCCTTTTAGAACCCTCGTTTTTATACATAATTTCAACCCCAATCCTTTTTATATACACACTTTAACTTCTTCAATCAAACAAATGAATTTCGGTCATTTCTTTATGATACAGATAAAGAAGCGGAAGTTAATAGTTTAGTCTTAGAGTTTTTTAAAGACGTTGCTTTGCTTATTCAAGCTTGCACTTCTACAATCCCAAGAAACCCGGTTGATAGAGATCGTCATGGTGTTCATGATCGTCTAATGGCAGCTTACTTCGATGAAGAACCATTGTACAACGACTATTTCTTCCGTAAGCGATTCCGAATTAGTCGACCAATTCACACGCATTGTTCGGGAATTGACCGACAACTACTCGTATTTTCAACAAACTATCGATTGTACAGGAAAAGTTTGCATTTCCCCGTTGGTAAAGTGCACCTATGCAATTCGTCAATTAGCATATGACACCGTTCCAGATACTCTATACGAATATCTACAAATTGGTGATAAAACTTCTCGTGATTCTCTTGTTGCTTTTTGTAATGTGGTTATGGTGTTATATGGTAAGGAGTATTTACGAAAGCCAACACAAAAAGATGTCGAAAAACTCTATACTTTTCACGATGAGAAACATGGGTTTCTTGGGATGATCGAAAGTATTGATTAAACGAAATGGCAGTGGGCTTGATGCCCAACTGCATTTCGTGGTCACTTTTGTAGGTGTGATTCCGGGTCAGATCCATTCATTTTATTAGAAGCGGTTTCCTTACAAGATTTATGAATTTGGCATGCGCTTTTTGGTGTTGTAGGGTCGAACAGTAACATCAGCGTTATACGTCAATCACATCTTTTAAACGATCTCAAAATCGGGAAAGCACCAAAGATTCTATTTGTGGCTAACGACGTGATTTATAGATGGAGATATTATCTTACTGACGGGATATATCCGTAATGGGCTGTTATTGTTAAGTCTATTTCATAGCTAGGCTCGAACGATACAAAACGAATAAGATATAAACAAACGCATGAAGCAGCAAGAAAATATGTGGAACGAGCGTTTGACGTTCTAAAAAAAAGTGGGTTATAGTAAAAACACCTGCACGGTCGCAAAGTCTTTAGAAAATTACAGATTTGATGTACACTTGCATCATATTATATAATATGATTTGAAAAGACAAAGGGGAGACAATCTCTCCCGACTTTTATCCGGATGAACAACATCATGAAGATGATCTCGTACGATCGAGTGAAGATAGGTTACAAGTTGTTAGAAATACACAGCCAGAAAACTCATCTAAGTCTTAAGCCGATTTAGTGAAACACATTTGATATCGAACAAATGCACACTAATTTTATTGTAATGCTTTTAAATTTATTTGAATTATTAATGCAATGTTTTTTTAGTTATTAATGATTAATGAATGAACTTTAAAGTTTAAACATTGGGGTTTGCAGGGTCAACTTAAATGGTTCAAAGTCAAAACTACAAGTTACTAGGCTTACCGTACACAGTCCACACACACATGTATGCATGCGTAACTTTAAATTTTGTTACTCCGTATTTAATGTTAGACAAATTCTTATAGGTAAATGACTAGAAAAAACTCTCGTTAAAATAAACATGCTTCAGTTTGTTTTCTCAACATATATTTTTGGGATAATAGACAAATAAGTTACTAAAGTTTTGAAAAATGTTCACCTAAGTTACTATAGTTTAAAATGTTACAAACAAGTTACTCAACTTTTTTTCACCGGTTACATAAGTTATTGTCTTAGTTTTAACCTTTTACTACCGGTTAAATTTCTACGTGACATCGATGTATTATGGGTTAATAGAAAAATAAGTTACGAAAGTTTGAGAAAATGTTCACAGAAGTTACTAAAGTTTGGGGCATTGTTCACGTAAGTTACTATAGTTAAAACGGATAATGGGTTTGTATTCCTGTTCACTAATGTCTAATTCTGGATTATATTCCCTTATAGATGAGGATCGTAATGCCATCAATCTGGAGGATAGTGGGTTTGTTGTGATAAGAGACGGGTGCACTATCTTTCAGTTCCATGTACAAATGGATAAAAACGTATGAAACGTACAATATGTAAAAAAACACATAAAAACGTACAAAAATGTATAAAAACGTAAAAAAAGCAAAAAAGCATACAAAACGTATACAAACATATAAAAACGTATAAAACGTACAAAACGTATAAAAACATATAAAATCGTATAAAACGTACAAAACGTATAAAAACATACAAAAACATATAGAAACATACAAAAACGTAAAAAAACGTACAAAAACGTATAAAACGTACACAAACGTAAAAAACAAATAAATAGTGGATGAAAACATATAATCCAAAATTTGCATACATACGCATATAATTCACAACCTAAAAACTAAGTTAAAAAAAAAAAAAAAAAAAAAAAAAAAAAAAGGGTAAACTTAAGTAACTTAGATGACAGTTTTGAAACATTAGTAACTTAGACGAACTTTTTCTCAAACTTTAGTAACTTCTTTGAGGTGGAATATATTTTAGGTTGGGATACCTGCTATCAACCGGTTGCTCACCTTGGAAGTAACCCTAGTGTAACATTTTTGAAATTTTAGTAATCCAGTTGATAAACCCATGAACTTGAGTAACTTGTTTGTAATGTTTTAAACTATAGTAACTTAGGCGAACATTTTCCCAAACTTTAGTAATCCAGTTGATAAACCCGTGAACTTGAATAACTTGTTTTGCAATGAATATTTTTATAAGGGGAAAATGCATATATATGTTTAAAAAAATGTAATAATGAATAAAGTAAAATTATACCGTAGATGTGTAAAAAGTGACAATTGACAGACTATAGGAATGGGTTGGTGGTGCGGGTTTGTCTCTCGCTTTTTTTGACAAAAGGATCTCTTTGCTTGTGAAGATCTTTTGGCTGATTTATGTCAACATATTTCAGTTTTGGGATCTTTTTTTTCAGATATTTATTTTTTCACCAGTATTCACTTATATATTCTAGTGAGGGTTTAAATTTACATGAGAAATTTGGTGAGAATAAAAAACTAAAATGAGAAAAATAAAAATAATTTTTAGCTACATATTTTAAATAAGAGAGATAACTTTAAAGAGAGATATATTTATTTTTATTGATGCATATTAAATGTGTGGTTGTTGTTTCTTATTACCCTGCCGATTTTAATTTTTTTTCTCATTTGATGTTAACTCTACCATATAATATTAAGAGAAGAATTTATCAATACTACATATAAATCACAAATCCCATTGTTGAAAATTTTCCTTTTGGAGTTTTATGTACACTAAAACTACTTAAATACATTTGATTGATTCTTGAAATTCACAGCAGAGTTGTCAATTAACCGAAAATTTTCACCAACCGTAAAGTAATTATCAAGCAAAGTGTGCAACCGAAAAAATTGCTCACCAGAAAATTTAATATCGAAAAGAGGCTTTTTTTTTTTTTTTTTTTTTTTTTTTTTTTTTTAAGCTCCACAGCTTATCACATCTCAACCTAGTCACTTAAATGAAATAAACTAATTATTAAGTGAAACAAACTAATTTAGTATGAAGATAAATTTAGATAACGGGGAAGTTATTCATAACCCTTAAAACGATAATACTACCTCCGATAAAAAAAAAAAAAAAATTGTTGTTATTTTGTAGAAAGAAAGTTGATGTGGCGCTGAGTTTGCGATAGTAATCTTATTACCACTAGTCTAACGAGAAACTGCACTGTGACTGCCGTTTTGTTTTTTGTTTCATATTGGAGCATATGAATTAATGTTCATGTCTCGTTAACACCACCTATATTGGAGTATTTTACCCAAACTGTACCTTTCTAACTACAAAACATATATTCCGTATTATTACTACAGAAGTAATCAATTTTTCACAGTTAATGTTAGTAAAACGAGTGGGCTTGCCCGCGCGTTGCTGCGGGGCATTTTCTGTAATATTATTGTGCATTATGTATACCTATATTGGAGTATTTTACCCAAACTGTACCTTTCTAACTACAAAACATATATTCCGTATTATTACTACAGAAGTAATCAATTTTTCACAGTTAATGTTAGTAAAACGAGTGGGCTTGCCCGAGCGTTGCTGCGGGGCATTTTCCGTAATATTATTGTGCATTATGTATATACGCTATGCAAAGGAAAGTAAAGGATTGAAGCATTTTTTTGCAAACTTGTATTTGCACTTTTAGATACATAACTGTGATGATTGTAACATGCCATTAGATGGCATTCAGAATACTAACAGTACTGCTCTACAACAGTTTTTTGTATTCATAAGGTATTTGTGCAGGCTGGGCACAAATATTGTACAAAAAATGCAGTTTTGCAACATGAATAAGGTATTTGTGCAGGCTGGGCACAAATATTGTACAAAAAATTATAGTTTTGCAACCTCTAGGCTACTAGTTTAGTGATACATGAGGTAATACACGACCATAGCTGGAATAGATCTATGTTTTGACACATATCTGTGCAACTGGATCACAAATATTTTGCAAAACACAAATGTTGTCTACGAACGGTAGTAAACCGTTTAAATATTTACATCTGATGTAGTTGGTAACAAAAGGTTGTTGACTTCGGCTGTTGACTTCAGATTTAGTTTTGCTTCTTCTTTTGAGTGGCTCTGGTTTCCAGCTTCTCGGTTGATGAGGCTTGGGTTGCCGCTGCATAAGTGAAAAAAAGAATGGCATTAGTGACTAATAAAATGCTAATTAGGCTTAGCAAAAGTAATTATAAATATCTAAGTTTGCTTCTATCATTCAACAGAAATAGGTAACAATTATTTTTGGAAAACTGTGTATGTAAGTGCCTTATTTGTGACTGTATAATTAGAAGAAGCCAATGAAGTGGTGGTTGTTGTCAATCTATCAAACAGTAAATTTTTGTGGCTATATAATAATGTTTCTTGTGTATCATTTCTTATTCATCACTTATTATAAGCACCTACCTTACATCTAAGTAGAATGGCTGGAAGACCAAATATTGAGCAACTAAAAGAAGCCTGCGGTTCTAATGAGCTTCAACATTGTTTCAAATTTCTCTTTGTGCAAGAATGGACAGAAAATGAGGGTCTGATCATGTACATTGGACAGAAATGTGATGATCTCCAAACAAAGATTCAAATAAGAGATGAGTTGATTCAAGAGGCTCAATCTTTTGGTCCTTTTCATGATGTGGCTACTGATGGGGTTGATTGTATGACTGAGACGCAGCAAAGGGATCGTGACATTTTAGCTGGCCTGATTGCTGTTTTGGATTTAGCTCGTAAATGGAGAATTGAAAAGCAGCGCCATGTGGGTTTGATGGAGCTGAAGGATTAGGCTGCTTTGGTTTAGCAGTTGATGTTTGTAGCAAGGTTCTTTAAATTTTCAGTTTGGTGTATTCTTATGTTTTTTTTAGTTAATGATCTTGATGTTGTTCATGTTCATGTGATCTTTATAAACGAATGGTTATCATGAATAAAACCTTACTTGGGTGTGTTTATGTTTGCTTGAGTTTGATATTAAAGCTGGACTTTGAACATACCAGTCTTGATAATCCCTCTACTGCATTTTTGATTATACAAGTTTTGATTATAGCAGTTTTGATTATTTATTACTAAAATTAATAACAAAGGTTTGGAAGAGGCAATAGTTTCAAAACTGTAAAATCATATGTAAATCAATAATTGTTTTTGTGTTTTCAATGGTTGTATGATTAAAGAGAAATAGTTAACAGTTATATGCAAGGCAATAATTTTTCTGTCTTTTCAATCTGTGTACGTAATGGTACTATCTGAATTGCATGAAGACAGCCGAGTGGCAATTTGTGGATGGAATCTAAAGTGACTCAAGAAATAGTAAAGTCTGTGTCTACTTTCAATGCCTATATAATGTGAATAAGCCAAAGGAGAGGATGTGTAATTGCAAAAAGCCAGCTAAGTGGCAATTTGTAGGGGAAATTTAAAGTGACTCCAGAAATAGTAGACCATCTGCCTATTTTGTTTTGTTATCAGTGAACCAATGGTTTCATTTTACTTTACTTTAGCTTATTACCATTATATGGTTGCAAGTTAATAATTTCTGTTTGGTTTGGATGTTTGTATGATTCAACAGAAATAGCTAATAATGCATTATTTGTGGCTACTTTCAATGGCTGTATGATAAGGTCAGAGACTGCATAAGTGGAATCTACACAACACTAGTGCATCTCTATGTAATTTGTTTTTATATGTGCAAAAGACAGGCATGTGAAAAACAATTTTGGTTTTGGTTTGCCTATTTAAGAGAGTTTAGTTGCAGTTCTTTTTTTTCTTTTTCTTTTTTTTTCCTTTTTTCCTTTTTTATTTTTTTATTTTCAGAATTCAGTTTTTTACTTATGCAAAACAATTAAGAAAACACAATGCCAAGGCGTCCTAAATGTGATAAGCTTAGAGCTGATGCCAATTCTAGTAATTGGTCAGAGATGCTAGCTTTTTATTGCCATCAAGCCTCAATTGAAGACATTCAAATGGCGCGAAAAATGAATGAGTTGTGTGTAAGATTGGTTGGTGTCATTACTGAAAGGGCTCGTTTAATTGAGGAGTTGGAAACTGTTGACAATACCTATGCGCAGAAAACGGCAGAGCATCTAAGAGAGGTTCAAGCAAAAGATGATCAAAAGGTTATGCATATAGAGATAATGACAAATGAATTGGACCTAAGTGCTCGTGAAGGATGTTTTTGTTCTGAGGCTTAAAGGGTTGATGGATTTCTAAGTGTTGGCCTACAATGTGATATGACTTCTGTTTGCTTAATAAAGATGGTGCCTATGTTTGTGTAATATGTATTTGTAAGATATTCTACCGAATAAAAGTAATAATAAAGGCTGTGAATAGATTATTTGTGCTTTCTTTTCAAACTAATGAACTGCCAATTGGTGTAGGAAAAATCTAGATACTTTGAAGGTAAATCCAAAGTGAACCCACAAAATAGTAGTGCATCTGGCTATTTTGTTTTGATGCAAATGAGCCAATGGTATATTCAACATTAATTATGGCCTGTGTGACAATTTGTTTTTACGTGTGCAAAAGATAGACATGTGACTTCCTTTTTGGGTTTGGTTTCCCTATTTAAGACAGTCTAGTTGGAGGTTTATTTTCACAACTTAGTTGTTAACTTGTGAAAAAGAATTAAGAAAACACAATGTCAAGGCGTCCTAAGTGTGATCAGCTTAGAGCTGAGGCTAATTCTAACAACTGGTCAGAGATGTTTGTTCTATATTGCCGTCAAGCTACAAGTGAAGACATTCAAATGGCACAACAGATGAGTGCGCTCTGTGGAAGATTGCTTGGTGTCACCCGTGAAAGGCTTAGTTTCATTCAAGAGCTAGAAACTGTTGGGAATACCTATGCGCAAAAAACCGTAGAGTATCTAAGAGAGGTCCAGGAAAAAGTTGATCAAAAGGTTATGCAGATGCGGATAATGAAAGCTGAATTGGAGCT